>CAUYQG010060662.1:0-30277 GCA_963574415.1 Tarsius wallacei | reverse complement strand
GGGCATGGTGGCATGTGCCTGTAGTTCCAGCTACTTGGAAGGCTGGAGGGGAAGGATCGCCTGAGCCCAGCAGGTCAAGGCTGCAGTGGCCGGAAGCATGCCACTGCCCTCCAGCCTGGGTGACAGAGTGAGACTCCAACTCAAAAAAAAAAAAAAAAAAAGACTTGTGTGTTTTACTATAAGTAAACTTACCTCAATAAAGTACTAGATTAAAGTACTACAAAAAAAGATCATAAGAGAATATTGTGAACAACTTTATGTCAATAGGTTTGCAAATTTAGATTAAATGGATTAATTCCTAATAAAATATAACTTACTAAAGCTGAAACAATAAGAAATGGAAAATCAGAGTAGTCCTTGGTTTAAGATCCATAATTTAAGATTTTTTTGGGGGGCCAGGTGCAGTGGCTCAAGCCTGCAATCCCAGCACTTTAGGAGGCTGAGAGAGGAGTTCATGACCAGCCTGGGCAATGTAGTGAGACTTCGTCTCTACAAAAAAATACAAAAATTAGCAGGGTGTGGTGGTATGCACCTATAATTCCAGGTACTTGGGAGACTGAGGCAGGAGGATGGCTTAAGTCCAGGAAGTCGAGGCTGTGGTGAGTCAGGATCGCACCACTGCACTCCAGCCCTGCCAATTCCCAAACATTTAAGGAAAAAAAATCATATACAAATTTACATGAATTCTTGAAAGAATAGAAAAATAGGAAACACTTTCCAACTTATTTTATAAAGCCGATAGAACCTTGATATTTACAAGAAAGAAAAACCACAGGCCAACCTCTTTGGAAAACCCCCAAAGATTAATATACTATACAGGCACGCCTGGTTTTATTGTGCTTGTCTTATTGTGGTTCATAGAGATTTTGTGTTTTCACAAATAGAAGGATTGTGGCAGCCCTGCATTGAGCAAGTCTGTTGGTTCCATTTTTTCAACAGTTTGTGCTTACTCTGTGTCTCCGTGTCACATTTTGTTAGTTCTCACAATATGTCAAGCTTTTTCATTCTTGTTAAATCTATTATGGCGATCTGTGATTAGTGATATTTGATGTTATAATTATAATTGTTTTGGGGCACCATGAACACACCCATATAAGATCTTGAATTCACTCGATAAATGTGTATCTTCTGACTGCCTCACTGATCTGTCATTCCCCGGTCTCTCTCCCCCTCCAGGGGCCTTTCTACTCACAGAGACAACAATATTGAAATTAGGCCAGGTGGGGCTCGGTGACTCAGTCTGTAATCCCAGCACTTTGGGAGGCTGAGGCAAGTGGATTGCCTGAGTCTGCGGGTTCGAGACCAGCCCAGGCAACTTGGCGAGATCTCATCTTTACAATAAATCAAAAATTAGCCAGGTGTGGTAGTGCATGCCTGTAGTTCCAGCTACTTGGAAGGCTGAGGCGGAAGGATCGCTGGAGCCCAGCAGGTCAACGCTGGGGTGGCCATGAGCGTGCCACTGCACTCCAGCCTGGGCAACAGAGTAAGACTCCAACTCAAAAAGAAAGAAAGAAAGAAAGAAAGAAATTAGGCCAGTTAATAGCCCTACAATGGCCTCTAAGTGTTCAAGTGAAAGGAAGATACTCATGGCTCTCACTTAAAATCAAAAGCTAGAAATGATTACAGTTAGTGAAGAAGACATGTCAAAACAGGCTGAAAGCTTGACCTCTTGTGCCAAACAGCCAGCCAAGCTGTGAATGCCAAGGAAAAGTTCTTGAAGAAAATTCAAAGTGCTACTCCAGTGAACACACAAAAGATAAGAAAGAGAAACAAGCTTCTTGCTGATATGGAGAAAGTTTGAGAGGTCTGGATAGAAGGTTTAACCAGCCACGACATCCTCTTAAGCCAAAGCCTAATCCAGAGCAAGGCCCTAACCTCTCTTCAATTCCATGAAGACTGAGAGGGGTGAGGAAGCCACCTGCAGAACAGAAGTTGGAAGCTGAAAGAGGTGGGTTCATGAGGTCGAGGGACAGAAGCCGTCTCCATAACAGAAAAGTGCAGACAGAGTAGCTAGTGCCGCTGGAGAAGCTGCAAACAGTTCTCTTTTTATTTTTTGAGTTGGAGTCTCACTCTGTCGCCCAGGCGGGAGTGCAGTGGCACACTCATGGCCACCACAGCCTTGACTTGCCGGGCTTAGGTGATCCTTCTGCCTCAGGCTTCCAAGTAGCTGGAACCACAGGCACTTGCCACCACGTCCAGCTGATTTTTTGATTTATTGTAGAGCCGAGGTCTCGCCAAGTTGCCCGGCTGGTCTCGAACCCATGGTCTCAGGCAATCTTCTCGCCTCTGCCTCCCAAAGTGCAGGGATTATAGGCACGAGCCACTATGCCCAGCTAACAAAACAACCCTTTATTAGAAGAGATTCCATTTAGGACTTTCACAGCTGGAGAGGAGAAGTCAATGTCTGACTTCAAAGTTTCGAAGGATAGATTGTCCCTCTCTCGCTCTCTTTTTACTTTTTGAGTCTGGGTCTCACTCTGTCCCCCAGGCTGGAGGGCAGTGGCAGGATCATGATGATCACAGCTCACGACAGCCTCAACCTCCTGGGCTCAGGCAATCCTTCCACCTCAGCAGCCTGAGCAGCTGGGACTACAGACGCGTGCCACCACTCCCAGCTATTTTTTTTTTTATTTCTTATTTTTTGTAGAGTCGAGTGAAAGGACAGACTGAGAGTGGGAAGCCATTTTTCATCTTGTTCTTAAACCCTGACACAATGATGCGAAAGTAGAAGCTATGCTTTTGGAGAAATGCACACTTTAGGTATATTTAACTTTACCGACTTTATCTTTTCAGAAACAGACTTCCAGGTGTCAGAGGTATCTCATAGCAGCAATCAAGCTTGCCTAGAGTGAAGGGAATTTACAAGGCCTAAGACATCATGCATTGAGCAAGGACTGTAAAAGTCATGAAACTTGTCATTACAAAAGTTATGACCACTCAGAGGGGGAGCAGGTGGGGATTCGATCTTCCAGTAAATTGGACCCTATCTACAGGGAAGCCAGGGATCCCCCAAAGTTACCCACTGGGCATGCCTGGAATGTCGTTTGGGAAGGTGCAGGAGAATTAGAATCCTTGTCACGCCCTTCTCTAGGGGATGTGATAATGTGGGCGGACATTAATGGGTCTCTGTGTCACAGGTTCCCCAAGACATCCACGGGTGGTCGATAAAGAAGTCACGGCCGTCACGTGCAACATCCTCAAGAAAAGGATTTAAGCCAGGACTCTGGGGGGCTACGAGGCCACACTCACCTAGAGTGTAGGCCCACTCCCTGTCTGTGGGGGGTGAAGTTTTCTTAAGTAAATCTTTTCTCCTCTCACCTCTGTGTGTCACAATTCTTTGCAATCTACTCGGATCTCTGGGTTGCCGGCCTGCACTTCCAGCTTGCCAGCCCCGCAAGTGCTGCACGCCTCCCGCCTCGCCTATCCACCCTCACCCGGTCCGTCTGTACCCTAACACATCCCTCTTCTATTTAAAACAAAAGCTTTCAAATTTATCTGTGACTACTTTGCTTCTTTAGGATGTTTCTCATTTGGGGAGGGGATATAGGATAAAGAATGAAGAGAAGAAAAAAGATTCAAAGATCAATTTAATAAGACACCTCTTTTTAAATCCTAACTTTAGAAATCTGTATTAGTTAAAGGTAATAAACTAGCTAAGGTCTCTGGTTGCAAACCCTCAAATCTGGTGGCATAGCGTAATTAGCTGTATACATACAGCTAATATAAAGTACTTACATAATAAAGTGCTTATATAAAGTCCAATGTAAATATTCCTAGTTAGTGATCATCCTTACATGTGGTTAATCAGAGACCCAGAACTCCCCAGAGCCTTTGGGTCCTCTGTGGGATCCTACGCATCTGGCCAGCAGACAGAAGAGAGAGTTATGCAGAATGTTTATACGAGTATGTCTGGAGATAATGTGTCACACTTCCACTGGATTCCATTGGCCAGAACTCTTTGATGTGGCTACACACCTAACTGTAAGGCATGCTGGGAAATACAGTATAGCTATACAGCTAGGAAGTAGAGAAAACAGCTCTGATAAATAGAGGCTCGATGTAAGCTGGCCACTTCTACCAACTCATTTCCTGTTATTCATTCTCTCATTTGGTGTGCTTCAGTCATTTTGGCCTCCTGGCTGATCTTTAAGTATGCAAAGCCATGATCCTGTCTCAGGACTTTTGTATGGGCTACTTCTAGTATCTGCAATGCTATTCCTCACTGGATAGTCTCATGGCTTGCCCTCTAACTTCATTTAGGTCTCTGCTCAAAACTGCCTCTTCAGAGAGGATTTCCCTGATTTCCAACCCCGTCTGTCACTCTTCAGCCCCTGGCCCTGCTTTTTATCTTTTGTGACATTGATCATTCTCTGCCATTGTAGCATACAAATTTTGTGTGTATACAGTTTTTATGTTTGCCACACTAGAGTGTGAGTTCCAAAGGTCAGGAGTTTTTGTCTGTTTTGTTAATCACTGTGTTTGCATCTCCTAGAGCATTTCCTGATACATAATAAAACACTCAATAAGCATTTTATTGAATGAATTCTGTTTCTTAATTAGGACTTCAAATATGCACACATTACAGTGGCTCTATTTTCTGCTGACCCAATCTTGAGCACAGCCCAGATGATTTTCTCTCTAAAACATTTCCTGTTCATTCCACTTCCTCACCTCACTAACATCTATCCATCTTAAATTTAAGGCTCCTCTCAAGAATCCCCTTTTTCCCCAAAACTCCAGCTACCCTGTGCCCCATTGTACCTCATGAATAGTTCATGCCTGTCTGGAAATCAATGGCTTATCTGGTTCTCTCTTTTCCTAGGACTGGGGTTAAGCCATGTATTACTCAATCTTGGGTCCTCATTGCCTAGTATAGTGTCTGGCATATCATAGAAACTTAATAAATGTCTGCTAATAAGAAATTTTAATGATTTTGGAGACTTCCTCTTGTTGTAGAAAAATCAAGAGGAAAAAAATTATGCAAACTTCCCTAAGAAGTTTTAGTAAAAATTTAGCAAAGTGTTACTACTCCCATATCCTTCTGAATCATAAGCATGCAAACAAAATTATTTCTTGAATCATATATAATTAATACAGTGGTTATTAGAGCTGGATTATTTGTGCTAAATAAGTCATATGATATGGTACAGTTATAATTGTAGTGTTATATATGCACATTGTGGTACATTGAGATTCCTTGAATAATTGATGTGCATATCTTATTTACATCAGATCACAGAATTTAGAACATAATCTTATTTTAAATTATTGTAAAGATTTTAGCATTTGTTTCTATGAAACTTTTCATTTTTAAACTCTGAATTATTTTATTATAATATTCATGATCAAAGAAGCTAAGCCTAATTATAACATTATTGCTATAAGAAAAAAGAATCTACTTCATACTGATATGTTTTATGATCCAATTTCTACAAAACATGGAGATTTCCTATAGTAAATGGATAATTAGAAAGACAAGTTACTCTTAGAAAAAAATCGAAACACTTACCCATTAGATGATTAGGAAAATCAAGTGTTTTTGTTAAATAGACAAGACTTTTTTGCATCCCTCTTTTGGCAACATTTAAACAAATATAATCTTACCAGAAGTACCTTCAATCTATTAAAATAAAATATTATTTTTGTATCTAGATTTTGGGTTTCCTATTTACATGTATTTTTTTGTGTAATAGGCAACAGAAAAGGACATGAAGAAGCATTTTTCTTTGAAGTTCTAAATTCCCCTACCATTCTAGAAGATCAATTGGATAAATCAAACTTTCCATTTTCTACAGTCTAGAAGGCACCATTTGCACTGAGAACAATTCAAGTTACACTCCTTGAGTTGTGCAATTTCATTGTAACTAGACAAACTTAATCAATCTGGGGCAAACTAAATACATTCACCAGTCCATAAACATTATGCTTATAGCATGGGCTCATTTATTCACTCAGTCCTTGTTGATAACTGAGCTAGTGGTGGTGCTGAATGCCAAATCCCTATTTATTCTTGCAGTGTTCTCACATTCATTACAGCAAACAAAATCTGGAACTATAGCTGACTTTTAATTTATTTCTGGTTTATTTTTTGAGGATATGATACCACATGTTTTCACCAGACATCTTTATAGTTCTGCATTGAAAAAATAATGTTCTATCCGACATATTGTAGGTTAGACCTGTCAAGAAGAAAGAACAAGAGGCCAGCTGGCTGACTGGCTGTCTATTTTAGGTAGGGTCCCTTAGGAATGTAGTACCTGTGTGAGATTAATACACAGGCCAGGTGTTTAGCTCTGTGGTTCGCTAAAATCAATTCTATCAGTGCACCTTAAGTGTGATCAAACTGTAGGGAAATCATTTGAACTGGAAAAACGTACAAGAGATGGGCATGAAAACCAGTATTTATTTCCATAGGCCATAGGTTGACATACCTGGCAGGATGTGTCATTGATCAGATAATGCATCAAAAAAACTGAGTTAGAGATTAAACAGTTGGTCAGTGAACTTAGCCTTAGTGTAATAGCAGTTAGAAATTCTTAAAAAGTATTTCATCAGGCTAAACTAGTTGCTGTAATAATATTTTCAAATAGCTTGACTGAGATCTAATTCACATACCATACAATTCACCCTTCTAAGGTATACAATTCAATGTTTTTAGTTTATCCACAGGGTTGTAAAACTATTACTGTAATCTAATTTTAGATCATTTCATCACCCCAACAAGAAATTCCACACCCATTAACAGTCATTCTTCATTCCCTCCTCTCCCTAGTCTTGCTGCCCTGCCCAACCACTAATCTACTTTCTGTCCTATAGATCTGTCTGTTCTGAGCATTTCTATATCAGTGGAATTCTGCAATATGTGGTCTTTAGCGACCAACTTTTTAAATTTAGCCTAATAATTTCAAGTTTCATCCGTGCATGTACCAAGACTTTCTTCCTTTCTTTCTTTTTATTTTGAACAAAACTTAGTTTAACACATATATTACATTTTATTTTTCTATTCATTCATCAGTTAGTGAATATTAGCATTGTTTGTACTATGTAGACATCATAAATAATGCTGTTATGAACAATCATGTTTTATATGAACATATGTTTTAGTTTCTCTGGGGCATATATTAATACTAGAATTGCTGGGTTATTTGGTAACTGTTTAACCTTTTGGGGGCCTGCCAGACTGTTTTCCAAACCAACGACACCATTTTCCATACCCATCTGGAATGTATGAGTGCTTCAATTTCAGCACATCCTCACCAGCACTTACTAGTTGTTGTTTTCTTGATAGTACATATTTTAATGTGTATGCGATGCTCATTCATTATGGTTCTGATTTGCATTTTCCTGATGGGTTATGGTGTTGATCATTTTTCCAAGTGCTTATTGGTCATTTCTGCACTTTCTACACAGAAATATCTATTCAGGTCTTTTATCTATTTTTTTTATTGGAGTGTGTATACATATTTCATTCTTTGGGGGCAGTCAAATAATGTTGTGTTGTATGGATATGCCAGTTTATGTAGCCATTCATCAGTTGATGTCCTAAATAGAATAAAAAGATGATGGAAAGACACAGTTGTTCTTCGCTTGAGCTAGGAACACCCATCTTCCCCTCCTCTTGGACTTCTGCCTTCCTGGTTCTTGGACCTTTGAGTTTGGACTGGAACTCTACTATCAGCTTTCCTTGATCTCTAGTTTGCAGATAGTGGATCATGAGACTTCTCAGTTCTCATAGTTGTGTGAGCCTATACTTGTAATAAATCTCTTTCTTTGTATCTATATAAAGAAACTGGTTCTGTTTATCCGAAGAACCCAGACTAACACAAGTGACTATGAGGGGTCGGGATCAGGCACAAATAAAACATATTCATGGTATTGTGGAACAATGTACTAATGTGTCATAAAAACTTTTATTGCAGGAATGGAAAGTATGAGTTTGGGAGCAGCAAGAGATGAGGCAGTAGGACAAGCAGTGATTTGAGTGTCTATTATCCAATCAGTTGAACAAGTCTACCTTAAGAGAATTCTAGATGGAGACTAAACATTCAACAATAGGGCATTGATTAAACACACAATGAAACAGTAAGTATGACAAAAAATGATGCTAGAGTAGGCTATTTACTATCCAAGAGAAAAAGGGGGAAGGGAGAAGAAAGGAAGAAAGAAGGAAGGAAGGAGAAAGACAGAAGGAAGAAGGGAGAGAGGGAAGGAGGAAGGGAGGGAGGAAAGGAGGGAGGGAGGGAGGAAGGAAGAAAGGAGGGAAGGAAGGAAAAGCAGGAGCCTGACATATATGTTTGTCATGGTCTTCCAGAAATTCAAATGCACTTGGGGAACATCAAAAAGAACTTTAAGGTGAGTCTTAATTGTTTCTCCACTGATTTTCTGTGAAAGACACTGTTATGGGATGATCCTATAGCCTACCTTTTTTCTCTTTACCTACATAAGCTCAGTTTTGATTGAGGCAGCAAGATACCTAGCCTAGAAAAACCAAAGTAAGCCCATTTCTGAATGCTGGGTGCTTACTTCTACAACCTTTCTGAGTGATCTGTTGATCAGATTCTGGCCAATGACAGGGATGGGCTACAGGTTCTGGGAAATATTTTTATTCCATGAAAAAAAAAAAGAAGCTGCCTTTTCCACTGGGATTTTTTCTCTTTCTGTTTTGAGTGTGGTTTGTAAAGATATGATTTTTAGAGAGATGGCAGCCTTCTCGTAATCATGCAGTGAAACATCTGTTTTGAACCCAGTCCTGAACAGAATGTTGGGATATAAAAGAAATAGAAGCTATGGTCCCTGAGTCCAAAGAAAGTATAATACAGAATGTCAAGACGTGCACACACAAATTAACTTGAGAACAATTACAAAGCAACTTACAGTATTATTCAGTGCCAAAAAATTCAGAACCAATGGCAGCCCTCCAGAATTTGCTGTTGGTAACTATGTCTTGCCAATTTTTCTTGCCTATCCGGTTAAATGGATGAAGGTTTTAGGAAAGGTGTGACAATTAGAGAAGATTCTAGTCTCAAATTCTTATATTTTTAAAGTACATTGCTCTCCTAATATTTTCACTTGGAAAGGAAGCACAATATCAAAAAAGCATTGGGCTGTCCATTTTTTTTAGTCTTGGTAAAGCCACTTAAGAGCTGTGGGACATTGTAAAAATTACTTAAATGTTGAGACTTTGGTTCCCTAACTTGTACACTGGAGATAATGATTTGTTCAACAAATATTTACTGAGCATTAATAAGTGTTGAACACTCTTTTAGGCAATAGAATTATAGTAGTGAACAAAAGAGACAAAGTTCCTGACCTCATAGAAGTTAGATGTACAATAAACAAATGTATACTAATCAAGATGTAGTAATAAGTCCAAGACAAAAACATATAGCAAGGTTAAGAAGACAGAGAGTAAGACAGGTAAGTGGGGAGGGAAGTTGTTAATTTATACAGGGATCTAGAAAGTCTCCTTTTAAAATTTTTTATTTATTTTATTTTTTATTTTAAAGATGTGGGGTACAATTCAGGGTTAGGTATACAAATGTTCATTATACAGGTACCCTTGTTAATGAGGTGTGCTCCTCCCACTCCCAGCAGTTTCCCACTACTGCCAATCCCTTAGAAAGTCTCTTTGATAAGAGGCTTGCATTTCCTTTCCCATGTGGTATGTAGGGTGTATGTGTGTGTGTGTGTGTGTGTGTGTGTGTGTGTGCGCGCGCGCGCGCACTGGCACTGGCTTGCTTATCTGGGGAGAGAGAAAGACAAATGACTTAAAATATATATAAAGCACTTGGTAAATTACTCTGCATATTGTGAACATAAGGTATTATTATCATTGCTATTATTGTGAATTAAGTCTAAACTTCTTAGCTGGACATTTAAGATCCTTACAACACACCCTTCCAACCAACCTTTCTAGTACTATTTCCACTCCTCTGTATATACCTAGCTTCCAAATCATTTTCACTGCATATAACTCATTTTGGAAACTAATCATGTACCTACCAGCTCATGTTGCTGCCATTGTTTCTTCTGTTTGATTCCTTTATAACTTTTTAAAAAATAAATGAAATGAAATGATAAACTTCGGTATGTCAGTCTTTCTATAAATGCCTTGAACATAAAAGGTGTTCAGTGATATTTATTAATTTTGTTTGATGACTGGTTTGATGTTTATCATCACTCTGAAAACTGTCACTCAGTCTGGAATTTGATGCTATACTCAATTTTGAATGAATTTTGAATCACCTTATTTATTATGGAACTGTGTATGATTTGAGTAACAGAATCCTTAAATCTTTTGGATTGCTAAAGACGGCCTTCAATTATGGTAGTACTTTCCTAAAGGATCACCCCAGTGTCAATCAGACCAAAAGCAGCTCTGAATCTTATGTCTTTTCCATGACCATAATCCTGTATGGACTTTTCATGATGTTTTCATAACTTTGGGATATTGCTTGCCAGTACTAATTTGTTGTCTCTTAAATAACTTTACTGTGACTTTTTGAGTTGAAAGAATTTTCCAGTAGTCTGAGAAATCAAACAAAAGAGAAGGATAAATAAGGTATGGTAAAAACTATAGAATAACTGTGGAATGTGGTTTTGATAGGCTGAATAATAATGGCCCTTCAACAATATGTATACCCTGGGGCCTATGAATATGCTGCCTTACATGGCAAAAGAGACTTTGCAGATGTGATTAAGTTGGAAATATTGAGATGGGGAGATTTTTCTGGATTATCCAGGTGGACCCCATGTAATCACAAGGGTTCTTCTAGGAGGGATGCAGAAGGGTCAGAGTCAGAGGAGATGAGATGACAGAATTAGATGTTGAAGTGATGTGGTCACAAGTCAAGGACTGGAGGCAGCCTCTGGAAGCTGGAAAAGATTTAAAAAAGAAACAGATTGCCTCCCAGAGTCTCCAGAAAGAATACACAGTCCCTAGTGACACTTTGATTTTAACCCTAAAAGACTTTTGATCTCCAGAACTGTAAGCTAATACATTTGTGCTGTATTACATTAGTGACAGAACTAGAGATCTGTCACAATTTAACCACTACGACATGTATATTAATTGTACAATATAGGAACGTCACTCTATCTCAGTTTCCTTTCCTGTAAAGTGAAATTATATCTGTCATACAGTGTTGTTAGAAAGACAAATAAAATTATTCACATGAGCACTTTGTAAAGTATTTCATACTATCTCCCTCCTTCAGCCAAAGTGAACATGGCTAACTGATTACAGCCTTCTCTGCCCAAGAGCCAAGACACAGCCTCGGAATTTTTCTTAATTCACCTTAGGAAGTAGCTATCAATCAACTAGAACTGGCATAAAATAAAAAATTTCATTTAAAACCCCTGACCTAGTGGCTTAGAACACTCATTCTCTTGGCCAGTAGCAGCAGCAGCATGGCTTGTTAGAAAGGCCAGCCCCCCAGTCTCCACCCCAGACCTAATTGAACCACAACAGCATTTTAACAAGACCCCTAGGTGAGTACTGTGTGCTAGTTGAGAGAAAATATTTTCTATTGGTTTAAATCCCAGCTGAGCAGGTTACTACTGTGTGACCTCATACAAAGTGCCTGGATCATCTAAGCCCGCTGCCTCCTCCGCGAAGTGGGGAAATCATACCCACCTCCACGGGTTGTTGTAAGAATTCGAGAGGCTGTGTATAAGGCATTTTGCACAGAGCCTGCCAACAAACACTCAGTTAATAATAGCTCTTTTCATCGTATCTTTTTGCACTGCCTACAGCTGCTAGCCAGACTACACATCCATTCAGGACTGCAGGAGTCGCTCAGCAGGGACGATTTCCAAAGCCATCCACGCCCATGGGGGTGGAGGGGAGGAGGTGGGGACGGAACGCTGCCAGCAATGCCATCTTCCAAAATGCAGGATACTGTACGTTTTGCAACACATATTAAACATCGGGTGATCTCCTTGCTTTCGGACCTTCGCTGCACATGGCTTTATTGGAAACCGTATGCTGGAGTCTGGACTCAACCCTGGAGTCCTGTGATCTGTGGGAGGAAGCAAGGGCCAGAATTCCCGCTGAGTCGCTCTGGGTCCCCAGCCCTCTTCCTTAATCCCTTCTTAACTTTCCATCTGCCTCTGGTCTCCTTGCAGCAGAACTGCAACCTGCCGGTCCCTGCCGGGCTCCCCGACCTGGAGCTCAGCAACCGGAGCCGCAACGCTTTCCCCCGAGTCCGGGAGGCGGGGGAGGGGGTTCGGAGGGGGCGGAGCTCGGCGCTCTTCCTGCCGCCGCCGCCGCTACTGCTGCTGCTGCTGCCGCCGCCGCCTGCAAGGCTGCCGCCCCTTGCTCCGATGCACCGGCGGAGTAGCGCTGCACAGATGGGCGCACCCCGGGCCTGACCGAGGAGCAGGCGGGCAAGTGAGCTCCCGCCTCCACGTTGGCCCTGCTCCTGGCGGCAGCGGCGTCTGCAGCCTCGCGGAGGGGGCAGCCCCCTGGGTCTCCTCGCGACTGCTGCGCGCCGCCTCTGTCCTTTGCATAGTAATTTCAGCTCCCGAACGCCCCGAGCTCGCTCCGGGACCGGACTGGGAAGCGCGCAGCTCGCGGGCCCGCGGGAGCCAGCCGGGCGGCCGGGGCTTGGGATATGCGACGGAAAGCCCCAGCCACCGCGCAGGCAGTGACCCCGCCGCGCCAGGGAGAGCCGGGCCAGAGCAGGTAGGCGACCGCGGTCGTGGGAGGAAACGCCCCCCGCGCCACCTCCGCTCGGCGGGCCACACCGGAGGATCGCGGCGTCCGGTGTGCTCCGCAGGGGCAGGGGAGGGGTTTGGTCCCGCATTTTGCCCGGGGAATCTTTGCCTGTTGCTTTTGTCCCCTATCCCATCCTGCGCTCCAGGAGGGACCGTCTACCTCGCAGGTGATGAATTTCTCTGCAAGGTCATTGCTCCCTTAGGCTCTGGCTTTAAAGGTAAATGGGAGAAGACGTTCGCTGTTCTTGGGCGGGGGGATTTAGAATCACTCGGGTCTGCACACTGCGAATATCCGAATAGAGGAGTATGTGTGTGTGTGTGTGTGTGAGAGAGAGAGAGAGAGAGAGAGAGAGAGAGTCATTACCCTCGTCTACCCATCCTTATTGTCTTTAGGGTCAAAAACTCTACAGTCACATATAATATATATGCACTTATACACACACACATACACGTTTACATATATAATTTTTCTCGAGGGAGGCAGAGAGAGAAGAGGAAGGGCGGGCAGACGTTGATAAAGGGAAGTCATTGTAGAGACCTGTTCAGTAATAGAGGTGAACTTTGGAACCACATTAAATCAGGGTAGAGAGTGGAGGTGATAAACTTATGATCCTATAGAGATACATGTTAGAAAAGGTTTCAAGAAGATTGTCAACCGATACACACAGCAGATCTTCATGCTGTCCAGGAAAATAGAAAAGATGTAGGCAACATTTCAGACACAACAATGGACAGTGGTGGGGGCGGTAAGGAGGGGTGCTTAACAAACACTGGAAAGTGAATTTTGGGTGGTGGGAAGGCAGCAAATCCAGTTCAGGTTTCAAGGGCCTTCTGGGGAGGCATTGGGAGAAATCACTGCTTGAGGTGAAGGCAGTTCAAGGTTAAGGTGATGTGAGTATCCAGACAGCTGCAGAAGAGGTGGGCAAAAGGCAAGGGCCCAGAGGGACAAGGCAGAAACGGAGCTCTGAGTAGCCACTTAAGAAGCAGCCACCTTCTAGTAAGGTGTCCTGTTCCTCCTCTTGAAGCAACACTTGGACATGCTCCATCTAGATATTTTTCACAACACATTTGTTAAAGGTCCATTGGACCATGTTTTCATTTTGTTTTTGCAAGGAATCTGGATCATGGTGGGACTGGAAGAAACTGAAGTGTTTACAACACCAGCAAGATTTGGGAGAGAGAGTTGATTAAGGCTTGGCTTCATGAAATATTTACACATCTCCTGCGTGGGCTTTTGTTTGCATTTGTTGGTGCTGCTGCATATTTTGCTTTGATAATGCTTTGAGTGTCTTCTTCCGAATGTGCTTATTTTCCAGTTATAAACTATTCTTTCTTTCCCCATTGTGTTCACCATTGGCCTGCCCTGAGTAACAATTGTGGGAATAAAGATACATGAGTCACAGCACAAAGATGAAAAATCTTCTATGTTGTTATCTGCAAAAGGCAGGAATTTGCAGTAGAGAATGTTCCTTTGAAACAGAAACATGAAGAACATAGTTTTTTTGGTGTGTTTAGTTTTTTTCAAGGTTTTTTTGTATGCTTAATGAAGAGAATAGGTTGTCGATTCATAAACAGAAAAAAAAGTCGTAATTACTATTGCAGGTTGAGATGTTATATCATTCGAATCTATTTTGGAAACAGCAAGGGAACTCATGGAGAGTCATGTCTAATCACTAACTAGACATTCATGAAAATGTTGGAGCAAAATTGCAAGTACATCAGCTTCACATGGGAAGCGAAGGCTGAAGCATTACATGAATCACATCAGTGTCAACTGGAGGGCAGACTGGGTTCCAGCACACTGTTTTGAAATTTGAGTGTTTTAACTGCCTCCAAAGAATTGCCCAATATGCTTAATTATTTGTTCCTGCAACATTTTCTTAATTATGCCTCAAACATACTTAAAAGACTATATTTAGATCCAGCCATGTTTCACTGTTTGAATTTCCAGTCACAAAATCTGCAGCCTACAGGAGGCACTGAAATATTGGTCATGAAATTACAAAATCATAAAACATTGGCCTCAGAGAGTGAGGACACACAATTCTTGTTCCAGCTCACACTTAAGCTCTTTCAGTGGCAGCTGCTTCTGTCACTTATGTACTTTTTCATTCATTCATTTATTTATCCCCTTGTTCATTCATGCAGTCAACATATATGTATCCTGAACTAGACATGATCCTCGATTATGAAATAGAAGAATGAGCCTGCAAAACTTGGGAGGGAGATCGCCAGGGACAACTGGTAAAGGGCTATGACTGGGAGTGGTAGAAGCAGATATGGAGGTGAAAAGGACAAAGAATGTTGTTCACTTGCCCACGGTCCTGAAGGATGTGAGGAACTATCCTGTGAGGATGAGCGGGAAGGGCATTCCAGGTATAGGAATCAAAATATGCAGAGAGCCAAGAAAAATAAGTAGCTCTGGGTGGTTGAAAACCAGTGTGAGAAGAGGTAGAGACATGAGGATGGGGTGGGCAGCAGGACCCACCCACAAGCTGAAGTCCAGAAGAGCAGCTAACTCATCTGGTCAGGAAGCCATTTGATCTGGACAAGGTAGGGAAATACATACATTTTGAGGCTCTATGTTGTTCAGGTCCTTCAAATGTATATCCTTCCAATATCTGGACTCCATAGTTGCCCTAATTTGCGATAGCCTGCTTGAAGAATCCTTTACAAAGTCATCATTCTCTGAGCTTCAGTTATTTCATCCATGAAATATCTGCCACCTAATTTGCATGCTATGAAAATAAAAGTGAAAGCGAGCGAATAGACATTTGAGTTTTATAGAAATGAGTTGTAAAAATGCAGGGACTTTTCTTTTTAGATAACAATGCTCAAGGAAAAAGGATGGAAAATATTGTATATTCCAAGTATTTAGTTGTCCAGATGATTCCAAAAGATGGTGTGAACAAACAAGTAACTCAGAAAAAAAAGAGCTTAAAGGCCGTGTACATTGAAATACATTTTTAAGTGAGAGAAATAGTTAATGGCAATCCCATAGTAATCAGTAATTACCCTTCCAGAACTGGACTTTTCAAGCCAACCCACTGTGAAATCAGTTTAGTGAATCTGATCAGCATTTTTATTTTTGAAAAACAAAATAGAGTAAAACAGAAAAATGAGTAAGTGTTGATCATGGAACTCCTTAAACACATATATATTTACTTGTATGTGCATACTGGACTGTGATACAAAGTGTATATTTCACCATGCATCATGTTTCCAAAAGTTCGAAAGCTACTGCTTTAAGTGATGCAAAGAAAAGATGCTCCCAGTTTGCAATATGTCAACTAAGAGATCTGATAAACCTTATATGCAAGCATTGCTATGATATTCCAAATAGCAAAAATGCCTGACTGAAGAAGGCAAAACTTATGACTTAACAAGCACATGGCTATAAAGTCGGGAGTGAGATCCTTGGAGACTGAATTAGTCTGGAAAGGCTTCAAGGAGGGGATAGAGCTTGAGCTAGTTTACGAAAGATGGTTGGATCCAGGTGGACAGTGTGGAAGGGGTGGTGAGATGGAGGAAGCAAAGAATGAGAAGTAAGGGCAGGTATATTGAAGAATGATTTAGAAAAGAAAAATAAATATCAAGTTGGGACTAGAGAATTGCAGTAGAATTTCTGTTTGGACTAAAATATACTTAAGAGTTGCTATCGTTTTAAAAAATAAATTTTACTGTGTATATTTAAAGTATGCAACATGATGTTATAAGATACATATATGTGTATGAGAGGGCACCCAAAAAAACCTGGAATTTATTTATTAAAAATGGTGCATTTATTCTTACATGTTTAAATGTTAAAGTACTCTCCGTTTGATGCAGTATACCTGTCGAGACACTCTTTCCACTGCTCAAAACAGTTTTTGAACTCATCACTTTGGATGCCTTTTAGTGCTTCTGCCATTTTCTTTTTTTCACCTCTTCCACATCAGCAACAACATTTACCTTTGAGGACTTTTTTCATGGAAGAAACCAAAAAAAGTTGCTTAGGGTGAGATTGGGTGAATAGAGAAGGTGAGTTACGGGGGTCATGCCATTTTTGGTCAAAAACTGATGAACACAGCATGGTGTGAGCAGGTGTGTTGTCATGGTGGAAGAACCAGTCATCTATTTGCCTTAACTTGGGAAGTTTTTTCCACAAATTGTGACACAACCTTCTCAAAACTTCCAGATAAAAACCGATGAGTTCCTAGAACACTTACCTAGCAGAGGACACCTGTACTACTACGAAGGGCCTGTCCTCCAAAAGATAATTCCATTTTGGGCCTCCCCCCCACCCCACCCCGTACAATAAAATGGCTGCTATAAGGGAACAAAACAGCATATCAATCATCTCACATAGTTACTCATTAACCCTCTCACCCCAGGGCAAGAGAAGCCATAATGCACGCCTTTAGCAAAAATTCTGAATATAATACATTATTATTAACAATAGTTCTCATGTGATAACTAGATCTTTAGACTTGTTCATGCTACTTATGTTACTTTGTGCCCTTTGACCTCTCCCCACTTCCTCCCCTGCCACCCTTATCCTGGTAACCACTGTTTTATCCTCTGTCTCTGTAACTTGACCTTTTTTTTTTGAGTTGCTTATTATTTTATGCCTAAGATTTCTTTTTCTAATACTGCTACTTTAAGAAAATCTAGCCAGAATGACCATAACATCATAAATCTATAATTTCCTGACATCTTTTTATTTCTTTTGCAATAATTTACTGGTTGGGCCTTGATTCTACTGAATCTGGTGGTTGAACTGATAAAATTACAAGATACACCACATTGTGTATTCTATTTCATTTCTCAGAACACAACTACAGTCATTGGCACAGAAGGCCAAGGTGGTCAGATGACTGTCATAAATTCAGCAAACCCTTCTATTCTCTTCAACAAGCCCCCTTTCATCAGTTCCTGGTAGATGGCAAGTCCCATGCAAGACTCTGACAGCCCTACAAAGATGAACCGGATCACTTAGTAACTATGAACCCTAAAAGGAAGGGCAGCATCTGCCATATTTTCTTCTTTTTTTTTTTTTTTTTTTAGTTGCTCTATGGCTTGTCTATCTTCTTAGTTAAGTCTTCAGTATGTGTATGCATTTCTAGAAATTACATCATTGTGTCTTGCTGTAGTGTAATAGTTATTTTGAGGAGACAGAGTCAGAGAATAAAGTTCTTACTTCTGTTTCTAAAAAACTTTCTCAGTGGACTTCTCTCACTATCACTGTCTTTCCTCTGAAATGAAACAGTCTTGGGATATTGACACCCTTTTGAGTGAAGCTATACCTTTAACAAGAACCAAAACAGAGACTCATCTGCTTGAATTAGTTGATTTGGAGTGTGACCAATATGGAAATTTGCTTTCATACATATATATATGACCTAGACTCCTCTCACATCTTTCTTTTCCAAATCAGAGTGTTTCGATTACTGATAATCTAATTTTTTTGCATAAGAATCAAGTCTGGAATAATAAAAACATTTACAGACTGTATTTGAATTGAAAAGACATTTATTGAATTTCATGGGGAAAATATATATGCTCTTACAATTTAAATTACACTGTCTTGAATGCCGATGAGAAAAACTTTCACAGCTTTTTAACTGGACATATTGGAGTTTGCAGCACAGTAACAGCTTTCTAATTTGTCATTTCTGTAGTTAGAGTATCAGTTTTATTTTGAAGCTAGCAGCATAATTCAGGGCCCAAATTAATAATTACCAGGTGGTAATAAATGACCCTAATCTGAATTAAGTCTGGGAGGCCTTAGGAATCTGTATTTTTATAAAGGTCCCAAAAGGATTCTGATAACCAGATTTGGAAACCGTTGCTTAGTCCGTGCCATTATTTACAAGGAAATAAAATGGTTACGGATGAGTCCCAAGGAAGCTAATAACTTATTTCTAGCCACCATTACAGCTGGGCTAAAATCCAGAACTTCTCTGGATTCTTGGCTAAGGGGATGCTTCACTGATTCTTGGCTAAGGGGAAAAGGAGCAGGATCTGAAGATGAGGTCTGAGAGCCCCCTCGGTGGTAGGGGGAGAGGATCAAGTTGCTTATGCACCCCGTCTTTCAAAACTGAGAGTCAGTGCAATAAGCCTGTCTAAATGACAATGCAATGATCTCACCACTGTCCCAATGGTCTGATGTGGTAGAAATATTTGTGGGCATCAGCTGGGTGAACTGAGACCAGAGGCTTTCTTGACGTTACACACCAGATTCTATTTTAAAATGCTAATTCTTGCATCCTAAACAGAATGGAAACCCAAGCCCCCTCTGGAAGATTGGCTTAGGGAGAATTCACAGTCTTATGACACTTGCAGAACTAAGAGGGCCCTGAAAAAAACCTGGAGTCTGGGGAGTAAAAACCTAAGAGTCACAAGGATCTCCAGGGACTTCAGCATTGCTACTAATTCAGAAATGGGTAGCTGCACGGAGATCTGTCTGCAAGGCTCTTTTAAAAATTACACTTACGTCTATTAATTTTCAGGAGAGAAAAAAGAGTTGCTGAGAACTATTTTTTATGCTTTAAATTTCAAATAGTCCTTCAAAGTGGGAGATCTAGCTTATGAGGAATAATCAGATGCTTCATGTAGATAGATTCTTAATTGATGTTGATTTCTTAATAACCTAGAAATTAAAATATCCATACTGTGTCTATGGGCGACACTTCTTCTTTATAATGCCCAAATTTGGTTAAATGAAATGCTTGAGGGAGTGAAGTGTTTGTGTTAACTGTATTTTCTGAGTAATCAAAGCATTTTTTGTTTGCAATTCTTGTTGACCATTTTTCTAAAATGAAAGATCCTGCAAATATTACCAGGATCCAGAATTTTGCATTGTGTTTAGGTTTTATTCTGAATTATGGTTGTGTAGGGCAGAAATGCCAAAGATAACCTAGAAGCTTTTCTTCCTTTTTACTCTGTGATATGAACGTACTTTCTCTGTATACACCTTTTTAAAAAATTGTTGCTCAAAAACACAAAAGATATTTGGTTCATTGTGGGTTCTACTTTGATGGAGTTTGATCTCTGCCTCTGCCATTACATCATTTTAAATGCTCATTCCTTCCATCTAAATTAGTTTCTTACTCCACTCAAAACATGACTTAAAACTCCATTACTGCAGCAAACCCTCTGTGATTCTTAAGACCTATTTCTAATTTCATAGCATGATTTTTAAAATTTATACTTAGTTTATTAAACATACATTTCTTTGAATTCTTCCATACATTATTTCTGTTTGAAAAATACAAGTTAAAATGAAGCAACTAGAATTTTAATCGCTAATTACAAATGAGAATTTTAAATTCTAGCAATAATTTTAGTCAGAGCTAAGGTCGATAAATAAATGTACATTTTCATCTTCATCATGGATGCGTAAAAATTGCTTATGAGAAATAGATTTGGATGAGTGTTCTTGTTTTCATGTTGAACATGCTCTGAAAGCAGTCAGAGAGCAGAACTCTGCCAACTCTGGGTCAGGAATTGAGCTCTGATGAAATGAGTGAAAACGCCTTTGCAATCTCCTTTCACACGGGAGACTGTTTACACACAAAAAACCCTTAGAGCATAAGAAAGCTTTTCCATGAGTATCTGAGACACCTGGTGCATGTCACTTAAACTAACTGGACCTCGGGTTTGAGAATGTATATACCAGTTCAGAATTGAAAACTAGCAATCTGTGGTCTCAGCTGGAAAACCATGGTCTGCAAGTATTTATTTTTAATTAAGCCAATGTTTAAAAATCAGGAAATCTGTTATGAATAATGAAACCCTGACCCACATTCTCCAGGCAGGAGATGAACTGCAGTGTGTGCTACCTCTTACTTCACTGTGGTCCCCACTTCTCCCCCTTGTCTCTCTAACATTGAGGCTTTATGTAAGTCACTTGCACTCAACAGTTTTCCTTAACTGTGTCACCTGCCTAGAACCCAAAGGTATTAAGTTTGTGAAGTCTGGACTAGTTGTTCTCTGTGTACCATCGAGCTCTAAAATGCCATGACTGCACTCATGAAATGGATGCATCCCGACAAAGCAGAGAGATAATTGTACTGAATGCAGTACAATTAACTCCCATGAACCACAGTGACTCTAAAAACTTTCCATTAACAAAATATGTAGATTCTGTGAAAGTTTAATGAATTCAGATTGATGGACCTGGTTTGTTAGTGGAAGAATAGTAGAGTTTTTCATTTGTTTGTTTGTTTTTCACAGCACCACATGTGGCAAATAAAAAAGGATTAACAGTTGTGGCAATAATGTAATTTCTTTTCTCTCTATTTTAATGACTAATGACTAAGGATTGGCACTGGATTGCTGTACATATTTTTAAATGCACCCTATCGTTATCTTATGTACAACTTTTTACATATACACCAAACTAGCCTCTCCTCCTGAGTTCCCAGAAACTATCCCAATCTTTCAAGTAATAGTACATTCTAATTAGTGGACCCAGCGTTTGAGATAAATTGTCAGGAGTAGTATATACGACTCATCTCCCAGTTTCTGGCTGTGTCTGTACAGCTGAGAAATGCTCATTTCATGACGGCAGTTGGATGTTTGCAACCCCTCGGTGACGCTCGACAGATCACCTAACAGTCTGCCACTTGATTGTGTGGAACTGCTCTGTCAATATGGCTAAAAAATGAGGGGACTGTGTCAGGGCTGATTTATGCATGTTACAAATAAAGACAGATGTCCTTTTGAGGCAACAAGACGGAAAATGCAGGCAGATCCCTTCCATAGAGAAAGCTGTCTTCCCGGCACTCTGAAATCTTACTCTTTCTCAACTCGGGCTGCCACTCTTCCTTCCTAGTGCACACTTCACAGCATGCCACCCCCACTTCGTGCCTCCTACTTTATTTCTAAAAACATCCTCTCATCTAATTATTAATCCTAAAGTGTCGTTGCCTCAGCGGCTTCCCTCCCAGAAACAGTGCTGAGAATAGTATCCATCAAAGCCAACAGAGGACACAGTGTCACGTAGACCCTATGCTTCTTCGGAGAGAGTGGCATTTCCTTGTAGAGTGACATCAAGTGTTAATTAAGCATTAGACTTCATGTCACCTGAAATGTATTGATAACGTCTTCAAGACCATGAGTGTGTTAAAATTATTCAGGGATAAAGTCATTTTTCTCTTAGTGTTATTTAAAACAGAGTTAGTTCCACTGAAATTGTCATGCTCTTTTATGAAGAAACGATTCTCCTATTCCCCTGAGGGTTATTTTGATGTTTAAAATTGTTAATGATGGATTTTTTAAAAGATCATCCCTCTGGGGTTTGTGGCTTTTGAGTGGTGAGTTTGAGTCTCAGAGAGGGAGAGTGAAAGTTAATAGCCTGGACTGGACTGGATTGAGGGTACATCAGTTCCATCTGCTTTGCAAATTGCACTAAAGCTTTCCTCCAACTGGAAAGAGCAATTTTTTTAGGAGATGAGATGTCGAATGTGAAATAGGATTGGCCCTGATTTAAGGAAGGTGAGTTCTTTGGATCATCTAATAAATCTGTGTTGAACACTTGATGTATATGTTAAAACCTGTGGCATGTGCTAGGAATTCAGAGTTGAATAAAATATATGCTGAACTCTCAAATAGTTCCCAGATTATCGACTACAGCTATTAATACATACAGTTCAGCAAAGTTAGAATGGCTTGTTTCCTCATCAGGATCTCAGAGAATTCCCCTAGCAGCCTGACAACCAGGCTCCCTCCTCGTCCTAACCAAGCACCCCCTGCACGTCTTCCTTCCTGTATGCCATAGCAATTCAGCTTAATTTCCGTTCCTCCTCACAGTCTCACCACCTGCCACACCTGGGTTCCTTTCTTCCCAACCAGGCTGACTTGAAAACTAAGGGAAGTCTTTCCTGTACTCCACTTCCTCAATTGTGTAGAGAATAAAAATACAGACACATTTATTTTCAACTTTATTCGGTTAAAAACAACTAAGAAACAGAGGGTAGCAAATGTGACACAGATGGAGCAGATATAAGATGAAGAAATCTTACAAGTTTCTACCAGTCTTTGTACCACAGGAAAGCTCTTCCTCATGAGAGGACCAAAACCTCAATGTAACTTCATTCTCTTTTTTATTCTTATTCAAGAAAACATCTACAGATGCAAGTGAGATGAATGAAAATCTGCTCTAAATTACACTTTTTTTTTTTTAGTCAGAGTCTCACTCTGGAGTGAGTGGCAGGATCACAGCTCACTGCAGCCTCGACCTCTTGCTGGACTTTGGTGATCCTTCTGCCTCAGCCTCTCAAGTGGCTGGGACTACAGGCACAAGCCATCATCACGCCCAGCAATCCACTCACCTTGGCCTTCCAAAGTGCTGGGATTTCAGGCGTGAGCCACGACACCTGACCTAAATAAATCCTTTGCTGTCGCTGGTACTTTATCATTGTTTATACATTGTGATTCACGAGTTTATTTTAAGACTGTTTAAGAGCCACTGTTTTAGATAATGGCTTAGATTCTCAGGAATCCCCTCCACCCCTGGGTGATGAACTTGAACCAAATCATTATTGGGAGATGTACCCATTCCAAGGTACTGAATATACCCGGCTGTTAGCATAGCTGCTCTATGAGATACTCCATGCTCTCTTGCTATCTTTCTTCCTAAGTAGGTACTCGGCACTCTTTTTTGGGCTTCCTCACCAGGGCTGTGACTGTGGAAGATCAAGTGGTCATCCATGCCTCTGGAATGCCTGTCTATGATGCCTTCTCTGTGCATCTGCTCTAATTGAGAGGAGAACCTCTTTGCCTTGCAATCCAGAGGTTGGTGGTGTAGGGAAAAAAGGGAGGAATCTTAGATTGCAGAACTAGTAATGATGAGTGGAAAAGAATGAAAGACCAACAAAACACATGGGGGAGGAGGACTTAAAAAGACCACTTGGGGCACTCTGCCATCTTAGTCCTAGGGCACAAGAGAACCGTAGTACATTTGTCTTTATCCATCTGCTCTCCAAAGAAGAGGGCGAGAGGTAGACTTCCGATTTATAGAACTTCCAAAACTTCATTCTTTAGACTTTTCTACCATTGGCATCTTGCTAAACCCATTTCTCTTGTAAACAAATCTGTGAGGTTTGTATGATTTATATGATTATCCCCATTTTGGAGATGAGCAAACAGATTAAATAACTTGTCCAACGTCCCCCAGGTGGTAACTGACTGGACTGTGTGAATTCAGAGTCCTCTGACTTCAGAGACCACGGGCTTCACCACAATGCTGCACTACACGATCCTGTTGAGGGTCGGCAGTGCCAAGGAAATTATTAACAGTGGGTCAAAATACGAGGAATCAGCAGGATTTTATGGACTGTGCCTTCTTCTATCTTGAATTTCGTTGTGTGCTGCTTAAAACACAAATGTCAAATCTTCTAAATCAGCGATAAGACATTTTTTAAACAGGGTGAGTTCAAGGATAGACATTTTAGATTGAAACTTTATAGATTATTGCAGAGGTGATAAAATTGGCAAGCGCAACTTTTAATCAAAATATTCAGGTGACACATATGTTCAGCAAACAACATTTCTTTGTTACTCAAAGGAAAAACCAAATACATTTCTATGCCACATATGCGTGTGTGTGAGCACACATAGACACACACAACAGGAAACACCAGGTATGTTTCTTTGTTTAACTCTGCCTATGGACTTTGGACCTAGAAACTATTTATAGAACTAGTGTTTCCATGATTGATGTTTTAATCATAGACATTCATTTACTTATGAAAGTTAAGCAATGCCTTATTATAGCGTATAGATAAAGTGTTCTTGTTGCAAATGGAAGACTAAAAAAAGGTAATCAATGCACTGGAAGCCCACTTGAGACAAATTTCTTCTTAAAAGTATAGCTCTAATGAATTAATGGTGCTTAATAGATGGGTGAATATGACAACCTCTGTCCATTTTGAAGATGAAATCTACTGATTGAAAAAAAATCCGTGATTTCTGCCTTATTTATTTTTTCTGTTCCTTAATAAACAATTGATTTTTTTTTTTACTTAAAAAAAAAAAATGACAGAAGTCATCCACAGGCATTAGTCTTTATACTGAATCTCTTTCATTAATCAGGAATATCTTTACCATGTTGTGTCACTTCAAAATCCAAACTCTTTGTTTCAGGAGGGAGGGCACTGCTTTTCAGCTGCAAATTTCTAGCAGTGACCTGTGAAAGGATCTTAGGTAGTATACAGATTTACTTTTTATTTTAATAGTTATCAATTTATTTTAGTATAGAAATATATTCAGAATAAAATTTAAAGTATATTTTTACAAATATATGTCATTTCTTAGTGCTGGGCTAATATTCTGAACTAGAAAAATATTGAGGAAAAATAGATAAGAAGCATATAAGGCAAGAATCATGAAGTGGGTATATAGGGTCACAATCACTGAAAGTGATAACAAAGTCATGTCATCGCCCAAAGCACCTCAAATTTTCTCTAGAAATGAGGAGGATGCTCCAGAAATCCCTAAAATCAATTCTAGTTCTGTTGCTTCTCACTTTTTTTTTAACAGTCTTTTTTCTTTCTTTCTTTCTTTCTTTCTTTCTTTCTTTCTTTCTTTCTTTCTTTATACTTGGGTCTGTTTTTTTGAATTGTAACTCTCTTCAGCCTTTGCTGGAACTGGGAGACCCTTCTTATCTCCCTATGTCATACCAAATCTGTATGCCTTCATTCATTTACAAATGTAATCAGTAAACAAACACCCCATGGAGAGTTTAGGACTAGGGAACGTGGTCATGCAAGAAAGCAACAGCATTCTATGTCTCTGACTTCCATGTAAAATGAGCATGCATGTCTGTGATTCACATTGAACTTAAAGCCCTTGAAAAGCTTGGACTTCTGCCTAAACTGTTCTTTGTACTTCTTGGATGACTAACAGATCTTCAATAGAAAGTCCCTTCATTGATAAAATGCATTAACCAGGCTCATAATACAAATTCAAAACATGTGTTGCTGCACATCCTGAATGAGATTATGCGTTAGACTGGAAAAAGGGGGTTTCTACATTGCATAGCTAGAAACATCTAATTCTTGGACCATTTTAATACAAAGGGAAAAAATTAGTACTTTTTTGATTTTGGTGTAAAGGTTAATACATGTTAGGTCAGGTAGGAATTTTTATAAGTTTGAGTCTAATGAGGGATTTTAATACTTGTCAGTTTTTAAAAATCATCAACATTGGGGGATATTGAGTTTTAGTAGTGCTTATTTTTATATATATATAATTTACTCCCAAGCAAGTGGTTAAGGTGTAACTATTATTATGACTATTTTTTGTTGAGAATCTGTCCTTGAGAAACATTGTTAAAATGTTTTCAACACTTGAGTGTGGCAAGTATAAATTGTCACAAGCATGTATGTAATGTCATTGTAACTGTTTTCTGCCTGCCAACAATTCATAAGATTTTGCTATAGCAGTGAAAAGGATATCGCTGTGGTTTCCTGCTGGAATTTCTATATAATAGTGAGAAAAACATCAGAGGATGTAGTTGGTTGTGGTTGCTTGCTCATACCCTGCTGCTATTTTCTTTTTTGTAAAAAACAGGAAGCTGAAATTTGTTCTTTACAATCAGTTCAATTGATGTTCAGTAAGGACTTATCTGTGTGCCGGTATGGGAGTAGGTGAAAATGAAAAGATGCATTTCTGCCTTTAGGGACCATAAAACCTTAAGAAATAAGTAAAATATTAAGAATTTAAGTAAAGGGGTTGAAGTGCTCATATAGTATTTATATACTCTCAACGCACATACGTTGTGATAAAAATTGATCAGTTGAAACTGTTTTCAAAATGTTTATGTTTATATTTTATCAAGAGTAGATAGATATCACTTTCCAAGTGTCACATTAAAACATTTTGAAGAAACAGCTAGTTTACTCTAGTAATTTTTAACTCATTATTTCACTAAAGTTCAAATTAGTGTGTTAGGTTTTCTCTGCTCTGATTATGGAGCAAACTCGCAATTCCTTAGCTTATTAGTTTTGAGGAGAATTGGACAAAAGAGCATATTTGAAGTCTTTGTCTCAAAAACAAGGTAAAATAAAATGATGTGGTTAGGCTCAATAAATCAGTACTATTTCAGTTGATACTATCATAATTTGTACAAAAGAAAGGCATGCACAAAAGAATATTTATATTCAAGTACATATTCTGAGTAGGAGAAATTTAATGAAACCCTATCAGGGAAGGAGAACTACTATGGTGATATGGAATAATGGATTTATTAAGTTGTAGGCCTTACAAAACTGTGGGAACGTTGTGGTTGCTTTTGCAGCTAATATGGGGCTGAGGTCATTGCAGGTCAGCAGAGCTGGCAGTTGGGAAGAAAAAGCTAGATTTGAAGTGGAGCCAAGCAAGACAAACTGAAACCCGTAAAGACAAACCAGAACCTGTGTTTGACTCATACCTCCTCTAGCCTCAATGACCCTGACCCAGAGAACCCTGGAAGAAGCTGGCACTTTTCACTGCAAAGCTGTTCATGCACCTGGTCCAGAAACCAAAGGCAGATATCTGGTGAGAGCCAAAGGTGCAGCAGCCTGGCTGTTACCTGCCATGGACAGGGTGAGCCAGGAGGCCAACGAGCTGTACTTGTGGCTCTACCTCAGCCTTCGGAGCATAACACTGCTGTTTCACTTCTACCTTCCAAACCCCATGTAAATTTCCCTTGTAACCAGCTGGAATAAAGAATCATTTAGGAAAGGGAATTCTGGGACTGGGCTTCCTTCTGATCTGAGTTGAAACCTGGCAGAAAACTACCACAGAAGCTAGTCAGTGCAAAGAGATGTTTACAGGAAGGAAGGAAGCCCCTTGCTTTTGAGTTCTCCAAGAAGCCTTTCAAGGATAAATAATCCATCCTTCTCATGGATTGTGTTTAACAAGTTTTCTTCTATAGGCTTCTACAGGTGGATACAAGTTTTCTTCTATACAGGATTATAAGTTGTTGGTTTACTTTCACACAAAACTGAAGTTTCAGAAGGAGTAGCTATAACAAAGTTCCAAAATTCATGTTATTTAAGCCACTGTACATATAAAAGTTCACGAAATTAACTTACACGTGGCTGGGTGATGTAGCGACAAACTTATTTTCTACCACAATAGATTTCAAACTCCATTTTTAGATTTCCGTAGGTGCCACAGAAGGTTTGTGTAATATAATGTTACTGAAAAGTGAAAGCTCAGAAAGAATCTGCCTTCCCAGTGGTTTGTTTTTTTTTTTATAATTGTTTCATTTTGTTTTCTTTGATTCTCTTGCTTGGAAGGATGTGTGAACTGGTGATGTATGAAATGGTGAGCTTTCCAACGGTGGAAATATTCAGCCAGATGTGTAACCAGGATTCCTGCAATGAATGAGAGGTTGCCCTCTGGATCTTGTGAGAATCTTTCCACTTTCAAGATTCTTCAAGGCATTTTTTCTGTGCCTCTCAACTTCTTTTTCTTTTTTTTGTCCAACTCACTTGATAAATGGCATTGACGGGGCATGTCCCCCCCCCATTCCAATTTTTTTCTCTCACCTAAAACACACATTGAAATATAAGTGATCCAATTTGTGAAATACATATATAAATAATCCATGATCTCTTACTTAAGTACTAGTAAGAAAAAATCTTGCCTTTTGCATAGGTACAAGAAATCTGTTACTCACATATTTCACCATCTCAGCTATATTTTCCAATTTACTCCTTGGTAAAGCAAGAAAACAGAAATCTTTTTTTTTTTTTTTTCAGATAAATAGCCATAAAGGCAAATGAAAATAGAAAAAAATTATGAAAAGGGAGAAAGTACATCGTTTCATTAAAATTCCTTTGATAGTCCACAATTGATAAAATTAGATAATACTAGATTAGACTTTGGATGCATTAATTGTGTCACTGTGTGTGTTGATCTAATCTGATCATACAGAAGCATTTATTTAAGTAGCATGTGTAATTTGAAAATTCCTGCTCTTGGGATGGGGTGGCAGAGTTTCATGTATACAAAGATGACTAAGACTTTTTACTTACCCACAAAGGAATCTTTAGTCTAGTGAGAGAGATCATACAAAGAACCAAATGAAGGGAGAGGAAGAAGAATTGAGTGTGGGCTTAATATGAAAGTATAAATATTATGGTTCTAAAAAGATGAAGTTTTATAATTCCATCCCACACTGCATACCTAGAATGACAAAGGCAAAAAAAAAAAAAAAATCCTGACAATACCAAGTGTTGACAAGGATATGAAGCAACTGAAACTCTCCTATGTTGCTAACAGAGGTACAAGATGGTACAGCCACTATGAAAAATATTTTGGCAGTTTCTTACAAAGTTAAACATTTACTAACCATATGATTTAACAATCCCACTCCTATTTACATGAGTGAAATGAAAATCCTGGGCAACACAAAAACCTATTTATAGTGACTTTATTCGTAATCACTCAAAATAGGAAATAACTAAATGTCCCTCAGTTGAGAAATGAATAAACAAAAAGTGGCACATTCATGCAATGAAACACTACCCAGGAGTAAAAATGAACAAACTATTGATACACACAACAACAGGAACAAATCTCAAATATATCATGCTAATTAAAGATACCAGACTCAAACAGCTATGTACTTTTATTTTTATCCGACATTCTAATGAAAACAGAACTATAAAGGTGGAGAACAGATCAGTAAGGTATAGAAGAGTTTGACTACAAAGGAGTAATTCATGGGAATTTATTGAGGGTATCTTCATTGTGAAGATTACACATTAAGCACTTGTGTAATCCTCACCAATACACATAGATCTATACAAGAAAGAGAAAATATAACTGTATGCAAATTGTTCTAATTCCTAAAGAAAAATCCATCCTAGAATCACAGTCTAGAGCATGGGTATTCAAACTTTTGGCTTCCCTGGGCCTCACTGAATAAAGAGACATTGTCTTGGACCACACACAAATTATATAATATAGTCAGTGTATATACATAATAAGACTTCTTTTTAGAATATTTTTATTATAAAGTTTAGAAATATTAGAGCAATATAAAACTAGTGGGAAATTTGACCTTGTTTTGTAAAACTAATCTATCAATGTCTGGTTCAATGGAAGTGGTCACAATTCTTAATGAGTTCTGAAGGTGTTCATCAGAAATGTTTGTTCGAATTTTGCTCTTCATGTGCTTCATATTGAAACAGCTGCTCACAAATGTATGTGCTGCCAAAAAGCAACGTCATGAGTAAGGTGTGATTGTGAACCTCAAAAATGGAACTACACATGGGATCATGAAGGGAATTAGTGCTAAAAAAAATATATATGATGTTAAGAAAATTTTGTGGGGCTGTGTTACTAGCTATCCTGGGCCACATGCAGTCCATGGGCTACTGGTTGAACATGCCTGGTCTAGAGTATAGCATCCTCCCGGCTCTGAGATCAGAAAGACCAGCCATATGGAGAAGATGCTAATCCTGTCCCCTGTTTATTGACACAGAAAAATGTACTCACTGAACAGATTTGTACTCTGATGTCCAGAAATCTTGGGTTAGTTTCTGTCTCAAAACTCTCTTTAAATGGAGGGAGGCAAGTG
>CAUYQG010060661.1:0-20990 GCA_963574415.1 Tarsius wallacei | reverse complement strand
TTTTTCACTGTTCACACCTTCCCCAGCAAGGATGACGCCAAGGGATGGTCAGGGGTGGTTACCCCAACTCCACCTGCTTCTCCTCAAAGCAGATAAACAAGAAAGAGGAGGAAGAAGAGGAAAAAAGAAGCAAAGTGTGCTTTCTCATTCTCAAGTAAAGCTTGAGAGAAAACATCTTCTGAAGGCTTTGCTATCCTATTGGCATCATCTAGGCAAGAACAGGGTTCCGGACGTGCACACACAGCCCCGAGCCAAGCCGGTCCCTGCAGCATCACTGGTGTTGTCTGTCCCTCCTGAGTGCCAGCCTCACTGTCTGGGCCACCTTGCCCACCGTGGCGGCCTCATCACCCTCCAAATGCCTCACGAGTCCGTCAGCCCAAGAGTCCCCTAGGGCCACTGCTATCCACACAACCACGTTCTGTCTCTCCCTGGAAGATGTTGCCATGCATGCAGTCCCTCTGAAAGGACACAAAGGGGCTCGCTCCAGCTCCCCCTGTTCTTCTAATTCTGCCTCCAAGTCGTCCTCAGAACCTTCCTTTTGCACAGAAACCATCGTCTTCATCCAGATCTCTGTTCCTTCTCACCTGAACCTCCAGCTTGTTCCCACCTCAATTCTTACCCCTTCCACCAAGCTCTGTGCTCCCTTGTAGAACAGGATCCGTTTGTTTGCTTATTTAAATCAAATATAGCTTCATCATTCCTGGGGCAAAAACCCAGCCCAGTGCCAGGCAGAGAGTGAGTGCCCGACAAATGCTTGTGGGTCTGAAATGAGCCAGGGGGACCTTGAGAGATGAGAGCCCTCTTGAGCCCTCTCCATCCCTCTGGGACATCTCCAAACCCTGCCTGACACAGCCCTGCACATAGTGGCTTCCTATGTACATTTGTTGCATGAATGAAGGCCTGGTTGTTTTCTGACTGGCCTCCACTTCCCTCAGATGTCATCTAGGTACTCTGCAGGCTGTCCCTGCCCCAGGGTTCTGGCATCTTGGGTCTCTTGGCAGCCCCGCAGCATGGGGCATCTGCTGCTTTAGTGCTATCACGCCCTGCACTTTGGGCGCCTGAGAGGGGCGGTCATGTAGGAAGAGAATCCGGACAGGGTCTTTGGGAAGTGATAGTGCTGCAGTTAAGACACTGAAGGCCTCATTTCTATCTCATAGCAAAAGCGATTCTCACGCATGGTGAAAATGAAAGCAATATACCTGGATATATGCTGAAAAGTGAGTCTCGCCTCGACTCAAATTCCCAGTTCTCATTCCTGTCGCTGTGAACAGTTTTTTGGGGTATCATTCCAAATGCTTTCTATAAATACAAAAGCACACAAGTAGCTGAGTGGTGGCTCACACCTGTAATAAGGACGTTGAGAGGTTCAGGCGATAGAATTGCCTGAAGCCAGAAGTTTGAGACCAGCCTGGGTGACATATGAAGACCCCATCTCTATAAAAATATTTAAAATTCGAAGGAAGAGAAGGGGAGGGGAAAGGGGAGGAAGAAGAAGACAGAGGAGGAGGAGGAGGGGGAGGAGGGAGAGGGGAGAGGAGAAAGAAGAAAAAACAACGCGTGCTTATCTTTCCACAAGTGTCAGCCGAGTACTCACCCTGGTCTTCACAGCACTTTTTCACTTCACAAAGTACCTGGGAGAGGGATCCCTCTGACGGCATACCTCTCTACCACGTCCAGAACCTAGGCAGCCTGGTATTCCATCGAACGGATGCATCATCACCCGTTTAACTAGTTTCCTATTAAAGGACAGTCAGGACTTTCAAGTTCTTTGTTGTTGCAAATAATGCCGCCATGAACATCTTTCTATACCAACGTCACTAGAATATTAAGTCCATGAAATAGCGTAGTAGGCAGAATGATGGACCCCTAAAGGTGTCCACATCCTAATAACCAGGCCTATGAATGTGTTGGCTTACTTGGCAAAGGGACCTAGCAGATGTAATTAGATTGATCTTGAGGCGGAAAGATGACCTTGGGTTATCTGGGAGGCCATGATATAATCCCAGGGTCCCAATAAGAGGGACACAGGGGGTCAGAGTCAGAGAAAGGATGAGGGGGCCACAAACCAAGGAATGCTAGTAGCCTCTGGAAGCTGGAAAAGGCAATGAAACATTCTTCCAGAAGCCTTGGAAAGGGGTGCAACCCTACTGACACTTTCACTGCAGGACTTCTGGCCTCTAGAACTGTAAGATAATAAACGCGTGTTGTTGTTGTTGTTATTCCTTGTTTTTTGAGTTGGAGTTTCACTCTGTCACCCAGGCTGGAGTGCATTGGCACAATCACGGCTCACCGCAGCCTCGACTGCCTGGGCTCCTCAGCCACCTGAGTAGGTGGGACTACAGGTGCACGCCACCACGCCCAGCTAATTTTTTGATTAGTGTGTGTTGTTTTAAGTCACTCTGTGGTGATTTGTTATAGCAGCAATAGGCAGCTAATACAGATGCATGTGCGTTTTGCCACCACCACATTGCATTCCCGAAGCCAAGAGTAGTGCCTGGCACACAGCAGAAGCTCACTACAGATTTGTTGAATGAACAGAGGGGTGTGTGTATGACAACCGTAAAATTGCTCTTACCAGCAGCATCGCTCTCCCAGAGGGGATACACACTTAAAATATCGGCAAATGTTGCCAAATCGCCATCCAAGAAGGCTGCGCTGATTTACACTCCCATTAGCAGTACACGATTGCGCCTTCCTCCCCACCCTCTGGCCTCACACTTCATGTTGTCATCATTATTTTGCCAATATAATTGTGAAAAATGGCATCTCATTGTTTGGCTGTGCCTTTTTTTTTAATGATGAGCGAGTCCGAGCTTCTTTTCGTGTGTTTATTGACCATTTGTAAGCTGCCTGTACGTGTTCAAACGCAGTTTCTAAAAGATTGAGTTATGGCTCTCTCCCACTAATTTGTAAAGAGCTCCTCATCGTGCACGGATATGAATATATAAATATATTCCCTTGGTCTGTCCTTTTGCTTCGTGCGAGGTGTTTTTGCCATGGAGAAAATTTTAATTTGACAGAGGCGTGAATGAGGCGCTCATCCTCGTTTGGCAGAGAGGAGAGGGGAGATCAGTCAGTCGCACCTGACAGGAGCAAAGGCTCGGAGATAAGAAAGAACAAGGAAGATTAATATGACTGGAGCAGTTAGGGGAGAGAAGGATTGATGAGGAGTGTGTTGTCAGGGCGGTGGCGGGGGTGGGAGAGCAGGAAAGCGACAGTGGAGACAGCTAAAAGCTGGTTGGGGGATTTGGATTATGCTTACAGGCAAGCGAGCAATCCTTATTTTTTAAAAATTTTTAAAAATTCTTTATGATCCTATTCTGTCTTCATGGCCCTGAGAGGCAATAGTCACTTAAAAATGAGAGAACTGAAGGGTCAGAGAGATTAGGGAACTGGTCCGAGGTCACACAACCAGCAAAGAACAGAAGAACATCTGCCTGACCTCCAAGTCCACAGTTTTCATCACTGCACTCGTGGCAGGCCTATGAGGCAAAAGTATCCCATTTACAGAGGAAGGAACTGAATCTCAGAGAGGTTAATGCACTTGTCCAAGGTCACACAGCTTATAAAGGGAGGAATTGGAATTTGAACTCAGGCCTACTGACCCCAAAGCCCTTGCTGTTCTTATTCCTTCTTCTCATCCATTTTCTGGGCACAGAAGGCCCCAAAGAGTCTGATTTAACTGGTTTGGGAAGAACCTCAGTTAATGTAGCACCAGGTTGAGAAACACTGCCCTGACACAGGTAGGCAAGGCCCAGGAAGAAGCACCAGCCCGCTGAGTTATCCTCTGCAAGCAGCGGCCTTCCTCAAGAAGCTGGGTCGTCACTTCTCAAGCCAAGCCCGTTTGCCAGCTGTAGTTCCGCCAGACCCATAGCAATCAGGCTGAACAGGGCAGAGAAATCCTTAAGCAATTCTGTTTTTTATTAATCTTAGATTTAAAAGCTCTTTTAGCACTTTCTTTCAAAGTACCTCCCTTAGGCCCGGGCAAGAAGGTCCTGCCCTGGCCTTGTGTCTCAAGCGTCCATGCTTTGGAATGATTTCCTTGAAATACTCTTAGTCCCCTATGTACCCGGGGACAACAGGGTTGGGGAGTTCCACCCAGCCAGGGGACCCCAGGCCCAGACCAGGTCCTACGCAGGTCCCAGATTCCAACCCCCCCCCCACCTTGGAATTTTCTAAGGTCCCTCTGGGACCGGAGACCCTCTAGAACTGGCAGAGCCATCTATGTGGGGTACCCCCAGACAGCCCAGATCTGGATGGGCATGGCTGTCCCCTTCCAGGTGCTCTCAGACCCTCTGCCCTGCATGTGAGATCTACGAGACATCTAAAGGAGCTCCAGGACTCATGCCTGAGGGATTGCACCAGGGCCCTGTGGCCAAGTCATAGTTCCAGAAGGGTGGTCTGCTGAGTAGATTGCAAATGCTAGCCGACGTGCTATTTCTTTCACTGGATAGCACAAGCCTGGGCATCCAGAGTAGGGCTGATATGCTGATTTGGGGTAACCCTCACTCAGGCCAGACAGAGGAAGACTTCAGGGCTCTGAGCTACTTACAAGCCTTGAACCCTAGGGTTTAACCCTCCTTTGTAGGCCCATGTGGTGGTTCTCATTGGGTGTGTTTCCACCTCAGTGCTGTCTCAGGTCTATGGCACTCACAGGGGATGAGGGTAGCTGCAGGCATCCTTTACTCCACACGCCACCTCCCCACTGGCATGCAGGATGGTGCCCTGTCCCCTTCTCTGCAGGTTCCAGGTCAGACAGCCACTGGGGGTGGCCATGTCCATCTCCTCTGAGGGCTTTGGAGACAATGCCAATGAATCTTTCCAAAGGACACATTCTCCTACAGTGATAAGTATGAGAAAGGATGTCATGCTTCTTGGCCCATCTTAAGATAGCCGTCCTCCTGCAAATGTACCAGTCTTCTCACGTCCCACACCCCTGGCCTATCCTCTGTGCTGGTGGCAGTGTGTGGAAGGCAGGAGTGTGGAAAACACAGAGAGCAGTCACATTCCGGGGACAAAGTGATTACAGCCTAATGAGTTCAAAAGAAGATGTGGGCGGAAGATGTGTTATTTTACTTTTAGGCTACAGAATTCCAAAAAAGTAAATTGCACACGACTGGAAGAAGATTTCCCTGCCTTCTTTGAGCAAGATTTGCACCTGGGGCCACCAATCACAAAACACAGTGACAATTCGGAGAGAGTCACTGAAGTCAGTACTCGTGGGTGGCACAATGTTGAGTGAAGATGTAACCAGCAAAAAGTCAGGGAACCACAGCAACAGAAAGATGGCCATGTTTCGATATGTGCAGGCTCCCAGAAGCTGTGGCATTGGGAGTTAACAACGGCATTGCCACCTTTTTCTTGCAGTGGGAAATCCGAATCCACCAGGCATGTGCGCTTGCTAGAGAGATGGCGCTTGGACCCAAGCAGGGAGACGCAGGACCTGGTCACTGAACAACCTTCACGAGTGCCAAGTGGACAACAAGCAAACATGTAGGTTCCTCTTCTCTATCCCAAGTCTGCATTCGTAAATCATTATGCTCCATGTGGACTTTATAATGCAGCTTTAATCACATGTTTTCCTAGGGCCCCATGCATCCCAAGGACCATTATGTTCTTTGGGCTCGTTCAAGCTGTAGAAATGCACATATTTACTAATGTGGATCATTCATTTAATGCTTCTTACATCCCCTGCACCACGCTCAACACGGTGTCAGCACTGTTTCATTTCGTCTTCACATTCCCCTCTATGAGGCCAGTTCCAGCACCATCTGAGGCTCAGGGAGGCAGACCAACTTGCCTGAAGTCACACAGCTCAGCAGGTGGCCAAAGCAGTGGCCTTTGTGGCCACTGCCACACTCCCTTGCTCCTGGTCTCTGTTATGTTACAGCAAGGCCACAGCAAACACACCCTCAGAGTAGTGAAAGGAAGCAGTCCTAATGAGTTTCTGTGTTCCTCTTTGGGGGTCCAACTCCCCGACCCTCTCTTCCCAACTTTGTACATTCCGGTCTTCCCTCAGCCAGGGTTGTTTCTCCTATCTTAAACACACAAGCCAAAGGATCCCATGAAGGAAGCTGTGCCAGCCTGGGCCAGCCTAGCCAGGCCCTGGAAGGCTCAGCTGGGCCAAGGAGTGGCGTCAAGGGTGGAGAATGACACAGAAGGATGGGAAGGCAATCTGAAAGGAGGCGAGTAGAGGGTGCAGGAGCAGGCAGGAGTGAACTAGTGAGAGGAACCAGGTACAGGGGAGAGAAACTGATGCTTATGGAAGGTCCCCAAAGCGCCAGGCACTGGCCACGTAAGCATCCCCCCCACGTGAAGGTCTTATTATGACCAGCTGACACAAAGGAATCTGAGGCCCAGGGAGCCACAGAAAGTGGTCCAGGAGTCACAGCGTAAGTGACTCTGCAGCTGGGGGTGTCCCATTCCTCCCAAGGAGGCGGGGTCTGAGGAGAGCTGGAGGGAGGCGTGAGGATGGGGAGTCCCATGGGGAGGCAATGAGCATGGGACAGAGTGAGCACAGACACAGCAGGATGCTGTTGGACTGGTTTTAGCAGCAGCTCAGTTTGACCCAATCAGCATTGGCTGAGCACCTGTTGCATGCCCGGCCTCGTGTTGGGCACTGGAGGGTGTGAAAGACGAGTATGATAGGACACAGTCTGTCACCAGGAGGGCATGGTCGAGGGGAGATGGGGAGAGAGTCCGGCAGCAGGTGGCAGAGGTCAGAGGAGCAGGAGATGCACAGGGTAGAGAAATTCAGGAAAGGGAGATTTGTTCTTCCGGGCCGCGGATTTTGGAGAGGAGGATCTGCTTACAGGGTTTTGCAGAAATTCTAGAAGAGAGAGATTTGAACAAGAGAATCTCCTGTGCAATGGCTTCAGGGCGGGAGCCAGCTCTTGCTAGAGCAGGCACAGTACAGGCAGCCTGAGGGTAAAATGTCGCAGTGGAGGTGACATGGCCCCAGGCCTGCCTGAGCCTGCAAATGCCCCGCCTCACCTCAATTCCACCCCACCTCCCTACAGACTCATTCCTTCTCTTCCACTACACCAGCTGTCACCCAGCCTCCCCACGAGGCCCTCCTGACTGGGTGCTCCTGCTCTCAGGCCCCGGGATTACTCACCACCTGCAGACCCCACAGCTCCTGCAGGGCAGCTCTCCGATGGCTTAGTTGTCCCTAGACTTTGTCTCCCGAAAGGGATTCCAAGCTCCTAGTGGCAGGACCTCTGGAAACTCTGCAGCCGCCCCCAGCACAGGGCAGAGCCCAGGTGGGTGGACAACATCTGGCAAATGGTACATGTGCGAGGCCCTTCCAACTGCCTCAGGGACTGTGTCCTTATGTGGGAGGGGACCACCCAGAGGGGGCACCCGCTGTTGGATATTTAGTCAGAACCAGCTCCTGCTAGGGGGACTTCAAGGTTGGGATGCAAAGCCAAAGACCCCACAGCAGGCAAGAAGCAGGGTTTCTCGAGAGGAACCCAAGGGAGCGTTCACGGCTGCAGTTTCTTTAACCATCTTGCCCAGGACTTGGCAGACCTCCTGCAGCTCAGGGACAGCCCGGGAGATGGGCAGAGAGTGGGTGGGAGGGTGCAATGTTGGACTGTCAGGGTATCCATGGTAGGGAGGAGTATTCTGTTTTCAGGATGGGAGACCTGGACTGGCCAGCCAGACTGGCTGTCCCATCGGGAGTCAGCCATCAGGACTGCCAGTCACATCCTCTAGCCAGCACTTCTTGAGGACACGCTATGGGACAGGGACAGTGTGCAGAGCCGAGCAAGAAGACGCCATGGCCCACCCTGAGGGCTCGCACTTTGCCCTCATGGAAACACAACTGCCTGGCTCCTCCCCATCTGGCTGGTTCCCGGCTTCTCTCGGACAAAGGGGGTAATGAAATGTGAATACAAGTCTGTCTCTCCCGCCTCAAGACTGGCTGCAGGTTGCAAGTGATCAAGGGGAGGGGGCACACATTCAACTTAACAGGCAATTAGGCACCTATAGATGGGTTTTGCTGGTGACGTAGGCAGAGCACATGGTAAGGTCTGCAGTGAGTGCGTCTAGGCACCTCATAGATTTGCGTCTGGCCAGCCCTTCTCCAGCAGAGTCTGGCCGGTCTCCAACGAACTCTAAACGCTCACGCAGTCAAAATAATCATCTCAACTGACAATAGCCCTCCGACACAACTTTCCACGGTGTGCCAATCTTTTCCCTAATCCTCTAGGTTCTTTAAAATTGTGATAGCAGGCTTGTATTTTACAGGTGGCCCATGGAAGTGCAGTGGTCCTACAAACCTCATTCAATCCCGATTTCTGAGAGGCTGTTCTGTGAATAACATGTGACTAGGCCCTCTGGGAAGATTTAAAAATCAGCACATACAATTCCTACCCCCTGTAGACTTCTTGGAGTTGGAAAGCATGTCCTGCTTGTCTTGTGGTGCCTAACCCAGTGCCTGGCATGAAGTGGACAGTTCAGTAGGTATGGGATGGATGGACGGATGGATGGATGGATGGATGGATGGATGAATGGATGGATGGATGAACGGATGGATGGATGGATGCTCTTAAAGGCCTGTGGTATCCCGAAGATATCCTAGTTTTAAAGCCATAGAGCTCTGCTCCAAATAGGGTGACAAGAAAGACGTGGGTAAACTGTCTCAAGCACCTTGTGCCCCACCTGCTGAGATGTTCTCTGCTCCTTCTGAGACTTGTTAATCATTTAGATTGCTGGGTACACCTCAGAGAGTGACTCAGTCGGGCTGATGTTTGGCCCATGAAGCTGCATGTTGGCAAGCATTCGCAGGTGATTCTGACACTGGCAGACATTTGACCACACATTGACACACACCTCGTGGGCCTGACCCAAATCTTAGTGGTCTACGTGGACACCTTTTCCTCTTTTTCACCATATGAGGGGGAAAGCTTTCCCCATAGACTGCTCTGGGTTCTTCGTAGTCAGGTATCTGGACAAAACCAGTGGCAATGGTGGTTTCTGTCCGTCTAACTCTCCTCTCCTCTCTTCCAGCAATACCCATTTCCTGCCGCTCCCACCCCCCCACCCCACTCCCACCCCCCCACCCCACTCCCACCCCACCCCACACACACTCCCTTGAAAAACGATTCTCCCCATTCCAGTTGCACCACCAGCTTGCCAACCGTGGTGCCACGATGGAAGGTGCAGAGGGTGAGCACAGAATTCAACCTGAACCAACAAAGGGCACCAGAGCTGCCAGGTGGAGGGTGAGAGTGTGCAGAGAGAAAGACAGCCAGGAGAGGAGGAGACAGAGCAAAGGGGGGCAGTCTCTGGATCCACATCACCAGCGTTCACACAGCTCCCAGTACTTTTCTGTGAGTTTCCCCAGGATGCTTCCCCTAAACTCCCTTCTTGCTTAAGCTGAGTTGGGCATCTCACTGAAACAGGAGATAGCTAGAGAAAGGCTAGGCAGACAGACAGGCAAGTCCTCTAGTAACAACGTAGTGAACTCCTGGCAGGCCCCTCAGGCTCAGCGTTGGTAAACAAGCTCACTGTGATCCTCTCAAGCTAGAGTTAAAAGTCCTCACTGCTGGGATTGAAAAGCAACCAATCAGCTCACCATTAGGCCCCTGCCTGAAGGTATGGTCCTTAATACCGATTGGTCCTTAATACTGACCAATCAAAACAGCAGCAGCTCACAGCTAGTGCGAGTCAATCAGCTTGGACTTAGGGCTATAAAAGCACCAGGTTTCGGCCCCAGACTGGCAACCCCTTCGGGTCCCCTCCCACTGTGGGAGGTTTTCTGTCCGCTCAACAAATCCTGCTTACTCACTTTCTGGCCATCAGTGTCCCTTGTTCTTCCTGGGCACGAGACAAGAACCTCAACCCTGAAGCGCTACAAACTGAGGAGCTGCAGAAGATCGCAGAGCCGGTTGAACCAGGAGAGCTGCCAGAAGAAGGTGAAACTCCAAAGCTGAGACATCTCCGGGGCCAGGCTTGCCAGCCCACCGAATCACAACACTCTCAGGGCTTGACTTGCCAGCCCATCAGAGCTGACACTTCCGGTGCTAGGCTTACCAGCCCCTTGATGACCCTCTCTGGGGCTTGGCTGGCCGACCCACTGAGCTGACACTCTCAAAGTCCAGGCTGGCCTGAAAAATCCACATCATCACCTCACTGATGCTCAACATCCTCCTTGATAAATGGGGATAGTGATACCTACAGGGCTTTCCCTTGTGAGAATTCCTACTCCAGAGCTTCTAATGTGTAATCAGCTCCTGAACAGCTACGAATGTCTTCCGTCGCATTTTATCATCGCCTAGTTCTTCTCTGGGGTCCAGCTGGGCCCCTGGGCCTTGATGAGCTCTCCGCAGGGCGCTAGGAGATCACGTGGTAGGGGGATGCAAAACTGTCTCACGCTCCACAGCAAGTGAATGGACTAGGCACACACGGGCTGCCCATACTCTGAAAGCTACATGGGCGGGGCACGTGTTCTGCCTTTCCAAAGCAGAGAGTGGAAGAGTTTTCACATTTTAAATGTATGGAGCAGTGATTTTTTTTTTTTTTAACTGCTGTCTCAATCTGTCTGCGTAGAATAAGATTTGCACAGTGGTGGGGGAGAACTCAGCAGCTTGTGATTTAGGGATGTAAATTGCTTTTTAATTTGGAAGGAAAAAAACGCTTGGGGTTGAGCAGGACTTTTCTTTAGACATGCAGCCCAGCCTGGTGAATTACTCCTCTGGCCCCAGGGCATCGGTTAAAGGCTCAGTGTGCCCTATAACTCTGGAGGGCTGTGATTGCTACGCTCACTCCTAAATTTCCCCCAGCCAGAGAGCCGTCATCCATTTCCATTTAGCAAATCTGCTCAGGATTTATTATTTTCTTCTAGACTTACTTCGGCCTTCAATTTTCCCCTTTCATAAAATTCTTGACGTGCTCATGCATGTTTCCCTTGGGAGTACAACCCTGCCCTTCATAGACGTAAACTCCTTCCCCTGTTTCCTGGAGGAAGAGGTGATGGTGCCCTCAGATAAGCAACCACCCCTCCATGACAATCACCCGTTCAGCACCCATGACACTCTACACCTGTGCTAAGCATTATATAGGTATAAACATATATATACACACATATATGCCTATGTTTATGTATCATATATGACATCATATATTATTGATATACATATGTATATGTAAGTGCATTTATATATCGTATACATAGATGCATCCATATATAAATATGCTATGCATATCTTGTGCACAAATAAATGTATATTAAAATATGCCATATGACTATATATACAATTTATGTACATATACAAACACATGCATACACACATATGTGTGTATGTGTGTAATTTTTTTTCTTTTTAGAGACAGGGTCTCTGTCACCCAGGCTGGAGTAGAGTGGTGCAGTCATAGCTCAATGTAACCTCAAACTCTGGGGCTTAAGAATCCTACCAGCTGGGCTCGGTGGCTCAGCCTGTAATCCCAGCACTTTGGGAGGCTGAGGCAAGTGGATTGTCTAAACCCACAGGTTTAAGACCAGCCCGGGGATCTTGGCACGACCTCGTGTCTACAAAAAAAAGAAAAAAATTCGCTGGACGTGGTAGCACGCACCTGTAGTGCCAGCGACTTGGAAGGCTGAGGCGGGAGGATCCCCGGAGCCCAGTTGGAGTGGCCGTGAGCCTGCATGCCACTGCACTCCAGCCTGGGCGATGGAGTGAAACTCCAACTCAAAAAAAAAAATCCTACCACTCAGCCTCTTGAGTAGCTGGGACTACGGACATATGCGACCACATCAGGCTAAATTTTTAAAAAAATTTTTAGAGACGAGGATCTCCCTATGCCCAGGCTGGTCTCAAACTCCTAGCCTCGGGCAACCCTCCCACCTCAGCCTCCCGGAGTAGCTGGGATTACAGGCTTGAGCCATTGCACTGGACAATATGTATAATTTATGTCCATTTGTATATGTAAGTAGAAACAGATATTATCTCCCATTTTACAGATGGGAAAACTGAGACTCAGAAACATTAAGTTTTGTTTATCATGTACCTGCTAAGTGACTGAGCCAAGATTTACATTCATTCAAGTTCAAACCCTGTGTCTTTAACCACTGGGTTCGCCTGTCACCCTAGAGTAAAGCAGAGCCTGGTCCCAAACCAGTCTACCCTGGGGTGGCCCACTAGAGGCCTTCCAGGCTGACTTTGGTCCACTCACAACCTCTCTTCGGGAACGCCCCTTCAGGCCCACCCCAAACCCCCCTACCCCACAGCCATGCAGCCGACATGCTTCTCTCTTGTTAAGCTGAGGCTTATCGAGAGACTGGGAAGTGCTTTGCCGAGGTTCAGCCACCCTCTTCAGCCAGGTTCAGGGGACATGACTCTCCCTTCTTCCCTAAACACTTACAAGTCGACCATTGAACAACTGGGTCTGGAGCCTTTTCTAGGAATGAACACGAAGGTGAATGGCCTTTAACTTCCTATTTAGAAATTGACTTTGTTTTCTGATTTTGAACATCAAGAAGGCATTGTTTGTCGTGAGCATTCTCCTCTCTCTTGTCCTTTCTGAATCTTCAGAGATTCTGTCTCCATCCACTCCACCCTGAATGTGCCTGATCTCGTCTGAATCTTCAGAGATTCCGGTAGTAGATTCTCTGGGTTCATGTTAGCGAGTCCTTTTAATATTTGAAATACAATTTGTAGTAGCCCGGGGCTTGAATGAAGTCAATGCAGGTGACGTCCCCCAGCAGGGATGGCTGGTATGGGGCCCATCGGTCACCCTCTTCTGCCTAGGTCGACCTCCTTCACAGCTGGGTGCATTCTCCCTGCCTCTTGGAAACCCCCCATGAGGAAAATAATGGAAGAGGAGCAGGAGTTGCATTTTCTCTCTGCTCCCTGGTAACAGTGCATCCTGTTATATACCTCTCTGCCCTGTGGCGTGGGAAACACCTGGCCACCCAATGCAGAGAACTCCAGCGGCCCCCAAACTGCAACCACATTTGTATTTTACTGGCTCCAAACCAAATGGAAAAAAAATTAACTTTCTCTTGTCCTTGGCTTTTCTCTTCCAAACCTAAGCTCATTCAAAACTGTAGCTTTTCCTGACGCGGTTCTCACGGTCCCAGAGCACACTTTAGCATTTGTCCTTGGCTGTGTGTCTGCTTTTTGTGTGTCTCCTTCCAACATGCCGCGCGGACTCGGTTCCCTGGGCGCCCACAGACCTGCCTTCCACGCTGCTTTCCCCGGGAGCTCAGTCAGGATGTGCAGTCAGGACAGCTGGTGGTGTTTAACTCTTGCCCCTAGCGTGTGTAACAGAGCAACCCTGGTCATCAACTCTTGTCTCCCTCACGACAGGGGTACTTCAATTAACACGTCTATTCCCAAACACAGACACAGTGTTGTGAGTTATTTTTTCAGACAGCCTCTTCTGCTTTCATAAAGAGCCTCTGTGTTTCAGCCTCATGAATGCGTTTGAATTTCAAAGGACCTGGATCACAGAGACCTGCAGCCAGAGCCTCAGGCTGAGTAAATATTTCCCCCTACGCACACTCATATATAAGACATAAGGCTTTACTTAAATACACAGACGTGGATGACTGCACCGGGTACACAGAGACTATGGCCAGAGTTTGCTCATTGTTCCTCCCACTGTTCCCCTTCGGGTTCTAGGTCAGGAAACTGTCTAGTGACTGATTCAACTTTCCCTTTGCCCTGAGTGGAGTGTGTGTGTGTCTCTTTTCTGCCTCCAACCCGGTTCCTACCAGCTCCACTGGCTGCTGAGTTAATGTGTTGATTTCAGGTACTCAATTAACAAAATATTTTACATGATTCTCATGGACAAGGTGAGAAAGGCGAGGAAGAAGGGATTCTCAGGAGGCAGCTTGTCTACAGTTCCTTTCCTCTCCTCTGACAGTTCTAATCAATTTGACTCTCTAAGTCAAGCAACATGGCCTGTAGGTGGCCTGTGGGAGGCCTTGAATATTAGGGCGTTCACGGCCAAGCAAACTGACGCAGGACTTTCTTCTACGGGCCTCCTGTAGCAAGGATGGTAAAGCAGCAGGTCCTGGGAGGAGCGTGCCTGAAGAGATTTGTCACCTTTGGAAATAAGCTGCCCTCCTCTCGCCTTCCTTCCATGGGCCAAGAGAGAGCTGAACAGAGTAAGCAGAGTTCTATCTGCTCCAGAGGCTGGGAGAATAGAAGGAGCCAGGGAACTGTTCTCCAGATACCAGAGACGGTCACCCTAGCTTCCACAGCAATAAGGGGACTGCTCGACCACTAGCCACCCATTTTGAAGGTGCTGCCTCTTGTGGTATCCAATAACAAGACAGAAACTCAAGGGGGAGCAAAAAATAATAATAATAATAGCCCATCTGTAGTGGATCTGTAGTGGAGCTCAGTTTCTGAGAGGCCTGTCAGCAGGCAGCTCTCAACTGACAGCCCCCTTTGTGAATTGCCTTGGCATGTCCAAGGCAGACAACATCGAATGCCTAGTTGATGCAGGATTATAAAAGTCAGGCCACCCTCACCCCAGTTACGGGCAACTTTGAAGGACCATAACAGCTTCCTGGCTCTCCTCAGAGTGAGGCTTTGTGGTGACACAATGTACAACTTCTTTTTCTTCTGGATCCTGCTGCCTTTTCTTCTCCTCCAGGGTTGATGCCTACAGAACTGATAAACCTGCTGCAAGACACTTTGCAACTCAGTCTCCTTCCTGGGGACCCTAGCTGCAACACCACTCAAGAGGCTCAGTGTGAGGATGACCTATCAGACACAACACACTCCTACCCAAAGAGGGCTGCTTTCTTGATCCTTCAGTGTTAAATAAAACCAAGCTATGATATCACCGGGTCCTGGAAGTTTGCCCAATGGTAACTCTCTAATCATTTCCCCTCTTTTTTCTATGGTAATTGGTCTTTTCAAATGTTCCACCTCTTCTAGGGCACATTTTGGAAAGTTTTGTTTGCTAGAAAATCACCCACTTCTAGATTTTAAAATTATTGCCAAAAAGTTACATATAGTCTTTTCTTACAAGTGTTTTAATTTCTCTTGTGTCTGTGGCTATAGACATATCTTATTTTCACTGATCAAAATGTAAAAAATGCTTTCAAATGCTCATCTCCTGAGACTGAACAGAAAAACAGAGCACTTACTGGTAATCAAGAGCAGCACACACTCAAAAAGACTTTCGAAGCTAAAATGTGGATTTCGCAACTCAACAATACAGCAGGTGAAGGAAAGGAAGGATGGTGATGTGGAGACCTGCGTTAGTGGCATAGAGAGTCAAATGCACAAAGCAAAAATATAAGATGATGAAAATCATGAGGGAAAAAACAAGAGAGTTGGAGGATGCAACCATGAACCTAACATGCAATTATTGGAGTTTCAGAAGGAAAAAAGGGATTACATGAAAAACAAAAGTAATTAAACAAATAGAAGAAGAAAATTTCTGAATGGAGAGTAATGGATTTATATGAAAATGTGAAATATGAATCTTAAATACAGAATCTGGAAACTGAAGGGACATCTTTCAAGGAAAATTCTTACAGTAGTATAAAACTAAAAGCACTAAACTATTTCAGCAGAGGTAGTAGAAAGGGAAGGAGGTTAGAGACATTCCAAATTCTTAAAAAGGGTAACAGAATAGCTAGTTTAATGGCCTTGTTTTACAGGAAGAAGAATGAAAGAACGGTGTGGAAATGTCTTACTTGGTATAATAGTTGATACCTCTTTTTTACATAATAGAGAAATAAAAGTTTGGTTATGAGTAAAAGGAAGAAGAAGGCTATCACTAATAAAATGCAATAGTTTTGCTAAATCCTACACATTAACAAGAGAAAAAAGAAAATGAGTAACATTTTGATCAGTGAAAATAATAGAGAGAAAGCAATTTAAAATAAATTATAAATATAAAGAAATATGAAGGGCAAAAATAAGCACACGGTTATTAAACTATATGTGAAGAAAGAGAATCATCTCATTAAAAGATAAAGCTTGCCAGAGAGGGTTAAAAATCGAAAACATTTCTATAGTTTTAAAATAAATACAAACTTAAAGTTCAAAAAATAAAATAAATACAAACTTAAAAGAAACTGACAAGTTCAAATTAAAGGGATGAGGAAAGGAATACCAGGCAAATGCAAACAAATACAGAGTTAGACTGTCAATAGTTGATATTAGACAAGGTAGAACTCAAGGTTAAACACTAAACAAGATTTTAAAAAAGACATTGTTTAATGAAAATTGTACAATATATGAAGAAGAGAGTTCATAAACTGTATGCACAAAATGACATATAAGCTAAGCATATAACGCTAATGCTATTAGAAACATAAGAGCTTGATTTCTAAAACTATACAGAAAATTTTTTATATAATTTCTACAAGATATTTATATCAAATAAGTTAAATTAAACATGAATCTATACTTTTAAAAAAATCTATCTTGACTTCATTTATATGATCTATAATTGCTTTGCATATAGAACATATATATGTAAATCTTATAAAATATTGATTATGCTATTTCCCCCAAATAAATGTTTTGAATATTCTAAAAAAAACAGAGAATTTATAGATACAAAATGGAAGTCACATTTTTTTCTTTTTTTTTTTTTGAGTTGGAGTCTCACTGTTGCCCAGACTGGAGTACAGTAGCATGGTCCTCATGGCTTACCGTAACCTCAGCCTGCTGGCCTCAGGCGATCCTTCTGCCTTAGCCTTCCAAGTAGCTGAGACTACAGATGTGCACCACCATGTCTGGTTAATTTTTCTATTTATTGTAGAGCTGATGTCTCGCCATGTTGCCCAGGCTGGTCTCCATCTCCTGGATTCAGACAATCCTCTTGCCTCAGGCTCCTAAAGTGCTGGGATTAGGGATTATAGATGTGAGCCACCACACCCAGCAAAAGTCACATTTTCTGATTATGTCCTAATAAAATTAGAAATAAATAACAAAAAGACAAGTAAAATTGTAACCACTTGTAAATTAAAACATACAATTCTAGAAAATCCTTGAATTAAAAAAGAAATCAAAAGGGAAATGTAAAAATTTGTAAAAGTTAATAAAAGGAGACAAACAGAGAGGTACAACTACTTTCTTCAGCTCTGGGAACTCTGTTCTGTATCTTTACCAAAGGAGACACCAAATCAGAGTGGTTGTTCAGCAGATCACAATGTAGGGCGTTTGTTCCACAAGTTCTCTGAATATGAACTTCTAGCCAGCCTTCCCACACTACCAGGATATGCCCTTTGGAACCTCTCAATCCAGAATGAGTGGCACTCTGATTGTTTACTAAAACTAAACAAACCACAGCTTAAAGTGCTATCGGGTGCCAAAAAGGGGGCAGTGACCTAGAGAGGAAGAAAGAGGGGGGGAGAGAGAGAGAGAAAGAAAAAAAATGGAAAATTATGAAGAATCTCTAAGCAAATACTCCTAATAAAAATAAAAGCAAGTCAGACAGAGAAGACTGAAATAAATAACTAACCCTTCAATGCAAAGACATAGATGTACATCCACAAGAAACAACAGCAAATAGGGAGCCCTGACCTAGGGAGACAAAGCAAGGAATCCCTGACTGACCCTAACAAGACTGCAGATTGTGAACACTCTGACCAAGAATTTGAAAACAGCAGTCTTAAGAAAACTCAGTTATCTTCAAAACAAGACAGAAAAGCAATTCAAATATTTATTAGAGAAAATTAATAAGAAGATTGAAAAAAACCCAGAAATTTTGGCACTAAAAAATATATTTGCTGAATTAAAAAATGCATTAGAAGCTCTCAATAGCAGAATGGTTCAAAGAGAGGAAGGAATACGCTTGAAGACAGGCTATTTGAAGGTACACAGAGGAGAAAAAAATAAAAAGGAATGAAGATAAGCTACAAGACACAGAAAACTACCTCAAAAGAACAAGTCTAAAAATTGCTGATATTCAAGAGGGAGTAGAGCAAGAGTATGGGGAAGAAAGCTTATTCCCAAAAAAAATAATGACAGAAAACTCCCCAAAACTTGATAAAGAAATACCCAGGAGTAGGAAACTCAGAGAACACCAAACAAATCTGACCCAAATAAGACTACTTCAAGGCATATAATGATCAAATTCTCAAAAGTCAAGAACAAAGAGAGGATGCTTAAAATAGTAAAAGAAAAGAAAAAACATTATAGAGAAACTCCAAGTCATCTGGCAACAGACTTCTTAACAGAAATCACACAGAGCAGGAGGGAGTGAGAGATTGTTTTCAAACTGCTGAAATTTTTAAAAACCCACCATCTAAGAAGACTGTATCCAGCAAAGCTGGCCTTCGACTATGAAGGAAAGATAAAGCCTTTTCCAGACAAACAAAAGCTGAGAGAATTTACTACCACCAGACCTGTCTTATAAGAAATGCAAAAGGGAGTTCTTCAATCTAAGAAAAAGTACAAATATACAAGAAGAAAACATTTAGAGATATAAAACCCACTGGTAAAATTAAGTATACAGACAAACCTAGAATATGCTAATACCATAATTGTGGTGTATAATACACTCATAACTTTATCAAGATTAAAAGACAAAGCTGTCAAAATCAATAACAGCTACAGTAAACTGTTAGGAGACAGGCAATATAAAAATATGTAAATTGGACAACATAAAGTCCAAACGTAAAGGGGATAAAGTGTTGAAATTTTTAAATTGTTTCTTTGTTTCTATTATTTTATTTGTGACTTAAGATAACTTGTCATCACTTTGAATTACTTGTTATATCTATAAGACGTTTTTTGTAAGCCTCATGCTAACCACATTTCAAAAACGTTGAATATATTAACTAAAAACAAAAAGCAATTAATTGAAACACACTACCAGAAAAAAACCAGTTAACAACAAAGGAAGACAGTAAGAAAGGAAGAGAGGATGAAAGGAATTACTGAACAACCAGAAAACAAATGACAAAATGGCAGAAGTAAGTCTTTACTCATCAAGTCTAAGTGCTATAATGAATTATGCTATAATGCTGCCTATAAGAAACCTACTTTATCTATAAAGACACACAGACTGAAAGTGAAGGGATGGGTAAAGATATTTTATACAGCTAAAAACCAAAAAAGAGCAAGAATAGCTATACGTATATCAGATAAAATAGACTACAAATGAGATTACATCAAGCTAAACAGCTTCTGCACAGCAATATGAAATAAGCCAAAAAGCAAAGAAAAGTAAACAACAAAGAAACAACCCACAGAATGGGAGAAGATATTTGTGAACTTGCCATCTGACAAGAAATTAATAACCAGAATATATAAGAAGCTCAAATAACTCAATAACCAAAAAAGGTCCAATTTTTAAATGGGCAAAAGATCGAAAGAGATAGTTCTCAAATGAAGACATACAAATGGCCCACAGATATATGAAATAATGCTCAACATCACACATCATCAGAGAAATACAAATCAAAACCACAATGAGTCTTCATCTCACTACAGTTAAAATGACTTTCTTCAAAAGACAGGAAATATGAGTGCTGGATGTAGAAAAAGGAAAACTCTCATACATTCTTGGTGGGAATATCAATTAGTACAGCCATTATAGAAAACTGTATGGAGGTTCCTCAAAAAACTAAAAATAGAAGTACCATATGATCCAGAAATTTCTCTATGGTTATATATCCAAAACAAAGGAAATCAGTATATCAAAGAAGTATCTATCCTCCCATGTTTATTGCAGCACTAGTCACAATAGCCAAAATATGGAATCTACATAAGTGCCTATCAAGGGAAGAATGAATAAAGACAATATGATATACATACACACCAGAATATTGCACAACCGTAAAAAATGAAATCCTGTCATTGGCAGTTGAGGGAAACTGCTAGGGGAGGGAGGGGTACACCTCATCAACAAGGGTACCTGCATAATCAAGGTTTGTATACCTAACCCTGAATTGTACCCCACATCTTTAAAATGAAAAATAAATAAATGAAATTCTGTCACTTACAGCAACATGGATGGAACTGGAGGTCATCAATTTAAATGAAATAAGCCAAGCACAGAAAGACAAATATTATGTGTCTGAATCATATATCTGAGCTAAACATTTGCATCTCATGAGAGTAGAGAGTAAATTGACGGTTACCAGAGGCCAGCAAGGATACTGGGGAAGAATAATTGAAGAAATTATTGATTAATGGCTATAAAAATGCAATTTTATAGAAGAAATAAAACCAAGACTTTGATAGATTAGTAAGATGACTATAGTTTATGATAGCATATTGGATACTTCCAAATAGCTAGAAGAGAATCATTTGAATGTTCCTGGGCCAAATAAAAAGCAAATATTTAAGGTGATGGATATCCCAATTACAGTTATTTGATCTTCACAAATTGTATGAATGTGTTAAATTATCAAATGTATGTTGAAAATATGTATATCTATTATGTAGCAATAAAAAATAAAATAAAGAGTTAAGAAAGTAATTAGAGAACTACTATTTAGTAAATGACCAGAGCCCAATGGAATCACAGTTGAATTTTATTTGCTACTTAAAGACCAGATAAATGCAATGTCAGGCAAATTACTCTAGATACAGTGAAAAGATGAAGTGCCTTGATTTGTTTTATGAAGATAATATAACTTTCATGCCAAAAACTAAAAAGCAGATTATTTTAACAAGGAATAGGTCAATTTCACCCATGTCTATAAATGTAAACACTCTAAACTATTAGGGAGTAAATCTAACAATATTTTTTTTAAATATGATGTAATCAAGTAGGATTTATTAAAGGAATATATACTAACTCAGTTTCTAAAAATCTATCAACATAACCCAACATATCAATATGCTATAGAAAAAGAATATAATTCTATCAATAAATGCTGAACAACTTTTGATGTGTCTGTGGCATTCTTTTTTTAATTTTAATATATATTTTTTATTTTAAAATTGTGGGATACAGTTAAGGGTTAGGTATACAAATATTCATTGTGCAGGTACCCTTGTTGATGAGGTGTGCCCCCCTTTCCCCAGACAGATATTGACTACCGTTAATCCCACCTC
>CAUYQG010060656.1:0-17507 GCA_963574415.1 Tarsius wallacei | reverse complement strand
TATACCCAGTGAGCAGTCATTTAACATTGCCTAAATCTCATCTTTTTCTAGTAGTTCACTTAAATTGCCCTCTAACCACTAGCCAAGGACAGAACCAGTGTCTCAGAGGTAGTTATCAATAATTGTTTTACAAATCCCCTTCTCAGCTTGTTTTGTACTAATTAGCTTTTCTATTTCAAATATTTGCCTCCACTCATAAAACCCAAGTTAAGCTAATCAGCCCTTTGTGACCTTCGTGACACATACCTCACTACCATGGCAGCAATCACGTAACTAACCCACCCACCTGCCAGCTGTCCATCACCTGATATCAGTACCTGCATTGATCGGGCTCCTTCATGATAATGTAGAGCAGAGCACTGCCCAATCACCTTAATGGCCTCCCCCCATCAAATAGAAGGATTAAAAGAATTCAACCACGAGCAGCCAGCTGCCATTGCCTTACTAGATTCTGATGTGGCTATGTGCTCTTTGAGCTATGGCCACTACCGTGTTTCCTGGCTTTGGTCTCCTTTGCTATCTTGAGGAGGTGAATTTCAACTTTCTCTCTCTCTAATAAATTTTCTAAGTAAACTATATTGTCTAATCTAACTTCTGCTCAATTCTTTGAATTTTTCTCGTGACACTGGATTGCACACCAGAAAGCCACATCCGAAGTGGGCCTGACCTAACATTCTGGAGGTCGCAATAAGAGCGGTCGAACAATATAGAATTCTTAACCTAACAATATATAATAATTATGTATATAAAATAATAATTCTGACCTAACAATATATAATCCTTAATTGTCACTTAAAAATAAAATTAAATAAATTTAAAAAATTAAAGAAGCCACAAATAAATAAAAGATAGCTCATGTTGATGGATTAGGAGATTTAATATTGTTAAGACTTCAATACAATCCAAAACAATCTACAGATTTAATGCAATCTCTATCAAAGTCCAATGACTTTTTTTTTTCAGAAATAGAAAAATCCATGCTAAAATCATATAGAATCTCAAAGGACTTCAAATAACTAAAATAATCTTTTAAAAAATAACAAAGTCTTAAACTTCAAAACTTATTGCAAAGCTATGGTATTTAGAAGAGAGTGTGTTATGGACAGAATATTTGCATCCCCCTCAAATCCATATATTGAAATCCTGTTCACTGATGTGATGGTATTAGGAGGTGGAATCTTTGGGAGATAACAAGGGTTAGATGAGGTCATGAGAGAGGAGCTCTCATAAGTAAGTCTAGTTTTCTTGTAAGAGTCTTAAGAGAGCTTGCTTCCTCACTCAACCATGTGTGAACATAGTGAGAAACTACAGTCCACAAACCAGGAAACAAGCCCACACCAGACACTAATACTGTTGTTACCCTAATCTTGAAACTTCCAGTCTCCAGCAATATGAGACAAAAATGCTTCTTTTTAAAGCCACCCAGTTAACGATATTTGTTATAGCAGCACTTGATGACTAAGATAGTGTTGTGCTAGCATAAAGATAGACATATAAATCCAAGGAATACAATAGACCACCCAGAAAAAGTCTCTGCATATACAGTCAAGTGATTTTCAACAAGGGTTCCAAGACCATTCAATGGAGGAAAGAAGAGTCTTTTCTATAAATGGTAGTGGGAAATATGGATATCTACATGCAAAAGAATAAAGTTGGATCCTTATCTTACACTGCATATAAAATTATCTCAAAAAGGATTAAAGAGCTAAACATAAAAGCCAAGGCTATAAAACTTTCCAAAAGAAAACAAGAAAAAAGCTACATGACACAGGAATTGGCAGTGATTTCTTGGATATGACATTAAAAGCATTGGCAAGAAAAGTAAAAACAGATATATTTAAATTTCTACGTTAAAAATTTGTTTGCATCAAACTACACAATCAACAGAATAAAAAGACAACTTATGGAGTGGGAGAAAATATTTTAAAATTATGTATCTGATAAGATGTTAATATCCAAAATATACAATAAATGTCTACAGACCAACAACAACAACAACAACAACAACAAAAGAAAACAAATAACAATTACCAAATGAACCAAGGATATGAAGAGAGATTTCTTCAAAAAAGATATACAAAAGATTCACAGGCATAATTTTGAAATGTTCAGCATCACTAATCAGCAGGGAAATGAAAATAAACCAGAGCTGTTATAAGATGTCGCCTTACACCCATCAGGGTGGCTTCTATTGAAAAATAGAAAAAAAAAATGTGTTGGTAGAAATAGAAATGGTTCAGCTGGTATCGAGAGAAATACGGTATTTTGTCAAAAATTTTCTAATAAAACTACCATATAACCCAACAATCTCACTTCTGGGTACACATAAAAATAATTGATAACAGGTCTCAAAAATGTTAGTACACCTATGCTTATGGTAGCATTGTTCACAATAGCCAAGAGTTAGAAGCAGCAACCCTACTGTCTGTTGGTGGGTGAATGGATAAGCAAAAAACCAGATATTCATATAGTGGAATAGTGTTTAGCCTTTAAAAAAAGTTCTGACACATGCTACCACATATATGAACTTGAGGACATCATGTTAAGTAAAATAAGATAGTAGCCAAAAGACAAGTACTGTATACTTCCACTTGCATGAGATATCTAATCAAATTCATAGCAATAGAAGGTAGAATGGTGCTTGCCAGTGGCTAGGTGTGGTGAAAAATAGGGAGTTGCTTACCTGGCATAGAGGTTTAGTTTTGCAAGACAAAAAAGTTCTGGATTGTGGTTGTACAACAATGTGAATATACTTAATAATATTACATTACACATTTAAAATGATTAAGGTGCCAAATTTTGTTATGTGTATTTTACTATAATTTTTTTAAATATTAAAGCCAAGGATGTGAAAAAGAAAATCACAGACTAGAAAAAGACATGAATAATATAATTCTGACAAAGGCTCTCTATCAACTTAAAATTGATTCTATAGAAAATTGAGATAAACAAAAAATAAAAAGACAACTAAATAAAAATAGTCAAATATATTCAAAATGTAGTTCACCAGAAAGGGTATAGGAATGCTCAATAAGCACATTTTTAAAAAATCTGTTCAATGCAGTCAACAGAAAAATGCAAATTTAAACCAAACAGTATACTATTTTATACTTACTAGAATGCTGGCAAGAATATGGAGCAAATTTTGTTTTACTCATACTGTTTTAAGGTTCACTCAGAGAACAGCATGCTGCTCTTTGTTCTAAATTTGGAAGATAAATTTAATCTGATGGTACTCTTTCGTCGGATTAAGGCATCAACTCACTGCAGTTTTTTACCTTTACCTTTGCAGCATTTTTAAGGCTCTTTGATCTCATTTTCTCCCGGGTCCCTGCAGCTTTGATGATTAACTCTTCCTGCCCAACAGTCTAGGTTACCCAGCAGCCATTCGGTTCTATCAGCTTCTCTTGAAGGCATTGCCTTCAGGTGCCCTCAGGAAGAATAAGCAGGCTTTATTTGGTCATAGTTCTGAAACAGCCTGGTATGGGTAGTTAGTGGGGTCAGGCATTTTTTTTCTTACATCCATGGAAAAGCAGATATGATTAAGATCAAGGCAGGCTCTGAAGATTTGGTCACATCATGGATTTGTGTGTGTTGTACTGAACTCAACTATAGTAAATGTAGGGCATGAGAAATACTGAGCCGTGTGCCAGGAACTCTAATAGGGACCAAACACATTTTCATTTCATTTTACCACAAATCTATGAGATGGAGTTTTCTACTGAGTATCAGAGAGGTTTACGTGCTTTTACTGAGCTCAATCACTTAGTAAGTGCCTGAGCTGGGATTTAAGCATAGTTCTGTGTGACTTTCCTACTACTGTGTGTGTGTATGTGTGTGTGTGTGTTTGATCTAAGGCTTACAGCGGAGTACAGTGAACAATCAAGGTAAATGAATTAAAATAAAATGGATCCAGTGCCTGGGGGTAAGTAGGGGTAGTCAGGAACTAAATAACTTCAGCTAACAGACTGGAAGAGAAGGGAAGAAAAGGGGATGTTTATTAAGTACTATGTGGACCTTGGAAGGAAGCAAGATATTCTCCCCTGTGTCATTCACATGACACAATACAGTAATTGTTTACACTTAATTGTTATTATCATAATGAAGACTTAGTATTTGTGGTTAAGTAGATCAACATATATCTAATTTATTGGAGACGACCACAAATATTGAGTTATGCCATTCATCAAAGTCACAAAGAAATGAAATAAATCAGGCTGTGCTAGCTTAATTAAGGCTTGTGAAAATCTCGTCAGGGTTCAAATAGTTTGTATTTTTTTTTTAGAAGAAATCTGTCTTTCTGCTGAAAAATATCAGAACATAGTAATAGAGAGAATTTGGGGGGAGACAATCCAGATGCCTAATTTTTAAAGAATTTGTTATTGAGATATAAATTATACACCATCATGTCTACCTATTGAAACTGTTTAATTCCATGGCTTTCATCACAAATTTGAGTAATCATCACCAGTATCTAATATCAAAATATTTTCATCACCCTCCCCCAAAAGAGCACATTAACAGAGACCTCCTACAAGCCCCTGTTAGCCCCTGGAAGTAATTAATCTACACTCTATCACTATGTATTTGCCTAATTGGACATTTTATATAGGTGGAATCAAGCAATATGTTGGCTTTTGTTTAGTTTCCTTTAGTTAGCATGATATTTTCAAAGTTCATCCATGATTAAATAATATTTTTATATAAATATACCACATTTTATTTATTTATTCATCAGTTAATGAACACTTTTAGTTGTTTCCACTTGTTGACTAGCACAAATAAGGCTGCTATGAACATTTGTGTACAAATTTTTGTGTAGACATATGTTTTCATTTCTCTTGGTTACATATTCTGAATGAATTTGCTGGGTATCTCCAAATTTATGTTTTTGAGAAATTGCCAGACTAGTTTTCAAAGAGGCCATACAAGTGTACATTACCATCAGGGAAGTATGACAGCGATTTACCACATCGCTGTCAGCACTAATAATTGTCCTTATTTTTATTACAGTCATCCTAATAAGTGTAGAAGTGGTATCTCGCTGTGGTTTTGATTTGCTTTCCCCTAATCTCTAACTATGTTTCATGTGCTAATTCACTATTAGTATATCATCTTTGCAAAATATCTATTTAAATTATTTTCCCATTTAAAAAAATATTACACTGAAATTCACATGACATAAAATTAGCCATTTTAAAGTGAACAACTCATTGGTATTTAGTATATTCAGTGTTATTTAGCCACTATTTCTATGTAGTTCCAAAACATTTTTATGATCCCAGGATGGTTCTCAAACCCATAAAGAAATTACGTCCCATGATTCAATCCACAGAGCACCTTAAAACCATTCATTTACTTTTTGTCTCTATGAATTTATCTCTTAGATATTTCACAAAAATGAAATAATACAATACGTGATCTTTTGTGTCTGACTCTGGTTTCTTCCACTCAAGATGTTTTCTTAGAAGATAATCTATGTTGGAACACATATTAGTATTACTGAATAATATTTAATTGTATGTACATACCGTAATTTTAAAAATCTATTCATCCATTGATGGACATTAGGTTATTTCCGCCTTTTGAGTGTTGTGATTAGTGGTGCTGTAAGCATGTGTCTATATGTATTTGTTTATTATTTCCATTCTTAAGATTATATATTTAGGAGTGTAATTGTTATATCATGTTGTGATTTTATTTTGAGGAATCACAAGACAGTTCTCCACAGTGGTTGAACTGGTTTATTTTCCCACCAGCAATGTTGGAGTGTCTTAATTTTTCTGCATCCTTGCCAACACTTGAAATTTTTAAGTTTTCTTGCATCTGTACGTTTGTGTGAACTATCTCATTGTGGTTTTGATTTGCATTTTTATAATTATTGATAATGTTCAGCATCTTTTCATATGCTTAATGATTTACCTTCTTTAAAAAATATCTGTTCAAAACCTTTCCCACTTTTAAGCTGGTTTACCTTTTTGGTTTTGATCTGTGATGTTCTTTATGTATTTTGATATTAGATCCTTGTCAGATACATGATTTGCAAACATTTTCTCCAATTCAGTTGGTAGTCTTTTCAATTTCTTGATAATGTCTTTTGATGGACAAAAGTCTTTAGTTGTGATGAAGTCTAAGTAATCTATTTTTTTCTTTTGTTGCTCATGCTTTTGGTGTCTTATTTAAGAATCCATCACCAAATTCAAGGTTGTGGAATTTGCCACTGTTTTCACCAAAAAGTGTCATTATTTTATTTTATTTCAGTTGTTGGTCCTTTTTGAGTTTTTTTAAAAATAAATATGATGTGAAGTAGGTGTCCAACTTTATTAATTTTTTTGTGAGGATGTTTATTTTCTCGTAACATTTATTGAAGAGACTGTTTTTTTTCTTTAAAATTATACATGACCTTGACACCCTTATTGAAAAACAAAAAACAAAAAATACAGTTGGCCAATAGATATATATTTATTTCTGAACTCTAAATTATACTCCATTTGTTTCTCTTATGCCAATATCACATTTCTTTGATTCATGTAGTTTTATAATCAATAACTTAAAAGTAAACTTTGAAATCACTCAATGTGAACCCCCTAGCTATTTTTTTCTTTCTCAATATTGTTGTGGCCATTGTTTTGTCATTCCATATGCATTTGAGGATAAGCTTCTCCATTTGTGAAAAAAAAAAAGCTGATGGTTAGATATTAAACTGAATCTGAGAAATGTTTTTGGTAATATTTGCATCTTAACAACACTATAACATCTATTCCATAACAACAGTATATCTTTCTACTTATTATATCTTCTTCAACTTATTTTATTTATTTATGTTATATAGTTTTAAACGTACAAGTTTTTAAAATATTTTTGAAGAATTTATTCTAATTTATTTTATTATTTTTAATGCTATTAAAACTGCAAGTGATGTTTCAAGTATGTTTTATTGTTTGTTGCTGGTCTACAAAAACACATCTGATTTCCGCATGTTGGCCTTGTACTTTATGACTTCATTGAATTTATTAACTTTTGTAGAATTTTTTCATAGATTACTTGCCAATTTTCATAAAAAGGATCATCTTCTATATCAAGAGACAACTTTACTTCTTCCTTTTAGTTTTGGATGCTGCTTTTCTTCGCTCCCTTTCTTCCCTCCCCCCCTTCTCTCTCTTTCTTTCTTCACTTCTTTCCTTCTTTCTTTCCATCACTCCCTCCCTCCCTCCTTCCCTTCCTTTCTTCCCTTTTTTATTGTTCTGGCCAGTACTTAGAGTACAATAATAAATAGTAGTGATGAAAATAAGCATATTTGTGTCATTTCTCATCTTAGGGAAAAAATTAGCTATCAGTATTTCATTATTATGTATAATGCTAACTGTGAATTTGTTTAAAGAAAGTTTCTTATCATTTTGAGATGTTTCCTTTATTTCTAGTTTTCTGAATATATATATATACACACACATATACGACGTTAGGTTTGGAAAATGCTTTTTTGCCAAATTGAGATTATTATGCTCCACTCTCGTTTTACTAATGTAGTGTATCACATTGTTCAGTTTTCTTATGTTGAACCACCATTGCATTTCTGGGATAAATTCCATGTGGATAGGTATATCATTAGTTTAAAATGCTGTTTGATTTGGTTTTTGAATATATTCTTATTTATACTCAAAAGTGCTATTAGTTTGTTGTTTTGCTGTCTTATAATGTTTTGTCTTGATTTGTAGGCAGGATAATACTTGCTGCACAAAATGAACTAGGAATTGTTCTTGTATATTTCATCAAAGGATTTGAAAAGAATTGCTAATAATTTTTCTTTAAATGATTGTGAAATTTTACCACAAAAGCCACCTGGTCCTATACTTTCATTGTTGAGAAGTCTTGACTGGAGATTCATTCTCTTTCGATGTAATAAATCTGTTCAAGTTTTCTATTTCTTCTTATGTCAATTTTGGTATCTCTGTGTTTTTTAGAAAGTTGTTCATTACACCATGGTTGTCTAATTTATTGGCATACATTGTTCATAGCATTTTCTTATAAACTGAATTAATATTACACAAGATGCTAGGTCAGCTCCAAAAGAGATTTTGATAGCCTCATATTATGTTCCTAAATTAAGGAAATAATGTATTTTAAAAAGATTATTTCCTTAGTTTTTGTTTGAGGCTCTATAGCACTTTAATTGCAGAAAATGATATTTTCATCTTTTATAAGAAACTTTATCTATTTTTTACCACTGCTTTAAACCAAGCTTTGAGTGTGTGTGTTGGGCCTTGCTTTAGAGGAAAAAAATCTTAGTCATGTTATTTCAGGCACACACAACTACTTTTATTTCATTACAATTCTCCAATAATTCCCTCTACCTCTAGAGATGTCTTCACTAAGATTCAATTCTGATGCTTTATAAAATCACATTCAGTGATATCGTCTACTCAATTCTTCAGAATCCTTTGTCTAGAACTCACAGAATACCTTACATTTGAGTTCAGTTCCCCTCACAAATGAAATGTATCGAAAGACAAACTTAACTTCTTTCTCTTTTTAGTAAATTAAAATAACATATTATCCTTGCCTAATACATCAAAAAGTTTAGAGTGAAATTCACTGCACAGATATTGTAATTTATTCCAACTTCTGATTTATTAAATTTGCTTTCCATTTGTTTTGTCTTGAAATATGTAACCTTCTAGGAATAAGTAAATACAAAAAAATAAAAGAAACTGAAGAGACAGCCCAGTCTATTTTTGTCATTTTACAGATGGAACAACACATGCAGAAAATCTTGGTTTCATCCAAGTGTAAACTTGAGTCTTTTACTGCATTTTTTCTTTTTCCACCTTTTCTTTTTTTTACACTTATTTTCTACTTTGCTTTATAAAATAGGAGTAGAGAACAGAAGATGTATATGGATGCATGGAAGAGAAAAAAATAGAGCTATCATTTACTGAGTAATGGGCAAGTTTCTAGGTCCTTTATAAAAATTATAATTTGTTTCTTATTACAAAACTATATAAATTAGGAAACTGAAATCTAGAAGCTATAACTCTTTAAAAGGTCACAAAGCTTGGTGATTTTCATCTTAATTTTAAAACAGGCCTGAACTTATTTAACTGTTCATTTATTTTTCACCTGTGTAATGGCGTAAAATAAAAACACAATGCAATAATTTTGTTCTATTATTAACTTGGAATAAAACCTGACATCATATATTAGGAATGTAGTTGTATTGTTTGTTAACCTTTTTTCTACCTTGTCAGTGTGACTGCAGAAGCCATACATAATAAAATCATTTTCAAACCTTCTTTGTATCGAAGTATTGATGAATTGGCACCAATTTTAATAACGAAATAGGCAGTACTGCATTTTCTTCCTTTGCAGAATGTTTTGAGTGCAGGGATATGCAGAAATAATAGGCAGAGCTACAGAAACCACATTATGACTATGAGGGGAGGCCAAGAGTATACTGACTCTAAAATTTTTTAGCTACTGACACAGCTCAATGGTTACCTACTTCTGAATTTTACTGCATGGGCAACAAAACAAAAAAACTAAAAAAGGTCCTTTGGGACCAAGTCTTTTGGTCTTTTGGCATATTTTTATTTATTTATTTAATTTTTCTTAGAAAGCAGGATTTATTGAGAGGACAGAAAAGCTCCTACAGTGGGAGGGGACCTGAAGGGGTTGCTCTGGCATATATTTTAGATAAAATATTCGTCATTGATATACATTGTTTCATCAGGCCATCATGTGTGTGTGTGTGTGTGTGTGTGTGTGTGTGTGTGTGTGTGTGTAATTGATTACGAATTTGTGTCATACTTCATTTAATTCCGCATCTGGATCTTAAATTTAACTGAATGAATTAAAGCCTTAAGGCACTTTTCAGTTGACTGTTCTATTACTTCTAGGATATTTTCCCTGGATATGGCACTACCACAAAGCATCAAGCATCATTTGTGTTGAAGAAACTTAAAGACTCAGAAACAGATGTTGCACTTTATAGAATAAAAGTACCATACAGATACACTGCCAACACCACACTTCAAAATACCTTCATCTCTTGACTTGAACCATAGTAATAGTCCAGTTAACTGACCTCCAACCTTGCCCTCCTACAAAGTGTTATCCATATAAACAACAAAGTGATTTTAAAAAACTTACCAGATGAATGTCCCTCCTATGCTTAATGTGTGTCAATTGCATCACATCCCAAGCCCTGTATCTCGTGTCATTGCCTGCCTCCTTCATTCATGAACTTCTAGCTACAGCATTAGATAAGTCAAGCTTTGTCTTATTCCAGGTTTGGGAGCTTGTTGTTTTCATTTCCTCGAATTTTATTCCCTTGGCTTTACTCCTGAATGGATCATTTGTGTCATCTGCTATCAGTTTTTTTTTCTATTAGAACAATTCCTTGAATAATTCCATTTTATTTTGTGTCCCAAGACTCTCTTCCTACTACTTCTAAGACACCACTATCTTTGATTATTTATCTTACCACCTTATTTATATTGTAATTGTATCACCATGACTACAAAGTACATTCCATAAAGAAAGGTCTTGCCTTATTTCATGTTGCTACTACTCTCAAGAAAAGGGCCTTCATATAGAAGACCATCAATAAATTGTGGCTGAATAATTGATTGCACTGTTGGCTGATATTAAAAGGCTAACAGCATGATGATCTCTGCAATGAAAACCACTTGGAAAAGGAGGTAGTGGGAAAATACAGATATGTCACAGAGATTTTTAGAGCCTCCTTTTTTTAATTACCAAACCAGATAGGATTTTGAGCTCAACTGAAATAGGTATAACAAAATGTCTACAATCACATAGTCAGCTGTATTAATAAAACACTGTGCTTTATATGATCTTTGATATTACCACATGAATGGATTAGTATTATGAGAGACATTTAAAAAATGTTATTGTGAAGCTCATGTTATTGTGAAGATTGACAAATCCAAAATCTGCAGAAAAGGCTAACAATGTAGAGATCCAAGGAAATAGAGCAGTTCAGTTTTTTTCTAGTAAAGCTTTCAAATGACTAAATGAAGACCACATTTAGTTTGCTTTATTCAATGTCTACTGATTTAAATATTAATCTTATATAAAAAATATCTTCACAACATCTGGAATAATGTCCAACTTACTGTCTGGGCACCACGGTTTATCAAAGTTGACACACAAAATTAGCCATCACACCAAATTAAAGCCTTAATGCTAATTTTAGGATGCTTTTCAAATGTTATTTTGTTCCTCCATATCATTTCACCAGGATATGTTGAGAATTTAGTTATTTAGAAAATCTAAAATACTGAGAAATTTCTAGAGGAACAAAGTAAAAAAAAGTGAATTAAAATTTAATTAACTTAAAATCTGCTACTACTCTACACCTAAATAATGTTTTCATTCATTGATTAGTTAATTAATTAGTTATTATTATTATTATTATTATTATTATTATTATTATTATTATTTTTGAGTTGGCGTCTCACTCCGTCTCCCAGACTGGAGTGCAGTGGCCGCTTCCGGCCACCGCAGCCTTGACCTGCTGGGCTCCGGCGATCCTTCCACCTCAGCCTTCCGAGTAGCCGGAATTACAGGCGTGTGCTACCACGCCCGGCTAATTTTTTTGATTTATTGTAGAGATGATGTTTCGCCCTCCCAGGCGGGTCTCAAACCCGCGGGCTCAGGTAATCCACTCACCTCAGCCTCCCAAAGGCGCGGGAGTACAGGCTGAGCCACCGAGCCTGGCTTAATTAATTAATTTTGAGATGAGGTCTTACTTTGTCACCCAGGCTTAAATACAGGCATGATTATGACTTATTGCAGTCTCAGCTCCCTGAGCTCAGGAGATCCTATTACATCAGCCTCCTGAATAGCTGGAACTACAGATGCATGCCACCATGCCTGACTAATTTTTTAAAAAAATACAAGATCTCATTATATTGTCCAGGCTAATCCTGAATTCCTGGGCTCAAGCAATTCTCTCAACATTTTTTTATGATAAGCTATAAGGATCATCTTAAAAATCAATCTGAGTATTTTCAATCCTAATTAGTAGAAATTAGCTATTATTCACTGAGGTACTAAACTGCATTCAAATTTTAAAATGAAGCATCGCTATTTTTAAAGAAAGAAATGTGGGTTAGGCTTTTATAAATTCCCAGATTAAGAAAGGAAACATCACATCTGAGTATAACCTAGAAGGTGAGTCAAAGTTTATAAAGAAGTTGAATATTAGATAATGCTCAGGGATATTGGCAGTTTGTGGCAGCCCAAATAAATTATTGTGAAGAGTACGACAGATCTTCTTGAAATATAAAGAACTTGCTTAACTCAGCATCTGAAAACAACGACACTGACAAGTTCTAGAGTGGGATTAAAGGTAAGACTCTCCTTGCAGAATTAAAATTGAGAAAATATATTTGACTTCGTTCACTGAACACATTGGCAAACATTGCCAAAAAAATTACAACCAGACTATAAAAGTGTATTATCTTTAAGTTCAAAGTGTATTTCTAATACTAGTGTTTTTTCATTTGCATTCTTGGAGCAATGAGACCCTGTGGAATGTAATTTGTAATGTAATGCCAAGTAAACATTCCTAAAAAATACATTTGTTTAGAACTTTCAAATAGGTTCAAAATCAAACCAACTCCTAGATATATCGAACCATCAGTATCCAGTAATGAGAACACGGAAAATGACTGAAGATTCAACACAACGTGTCTTAAAAAAGCGTCTAGCTGCAATACTAAAATTAGTACTGTTGATGAATCCAAAGCATAGATTTTCTAACTAAGAAGGGTGCAACGCATCTTGTGATTAGAGATGACTTTGGTGATGGAGATGGCCTGGCCATGCCAAGGCTGTCTGTGAGTTAGGATCGCCTAGAAAACAAAAGGAGTTTTTAATGCTTTTTCTATCTGAAACTTTGAACTGTGAAGACTATCGGCCCTTTTCTTTTAAAATATGTTAGAGCTGCTTAACAGAAATAACTAAGATAATAAGGTAATTAAAGGTAAGTTTAAATACAAATATTAGCATATTAACATAAAACCAATTTGTTCTTTATTAATGTATTGAATAATGATTTAGTAGTATGTATCATAAATACTATAATAGCAAAGAAGTGTTAAATATAAATAATACTGAGATATCTGTAACATTTTAAATGTAATCTGAATTTACCTATAAATCCTATTAGTAGCAAAGTCATAAACACTGCATATACTAAAATGATTAGTCGTCTTAAGTTCACAGTAGAAGGACAAACTAAATTTCAATTGAATGTTAGTGAAAACAAACTTTTTTTCAAAATTTTACATTCAAACTCACAAACTTTTTGGGAGGTTGTGAAGCCCAGGTCAAGAACTTTAACAAAGCAGTTCTCAACCTTAATTTAGCATCAGAATCTCTGGGCAGTTGGAGGGGAAAAAAAAATCTTAGAGTGATGTCAGAGGGTGAAATAGAAGTTATCAGATATTTTCTCCCTATAGAAACACCAATTTAACAGTAATATATGGACCAGAATGCCTTCGTGAGAACCCAAGATCTCAGTTAAAAAATATGACACCCCAAAAAGCACAAGACCAAGATGTCACACTGAAATAAGGGAAAAAAGAGCAATTTTACTTTAGCTATGTCTCTCACTTCCCCCAAGTCAGCACACTTTGGTGCCTAGAGAGACCGTCTTGACAAGAAATTTCTCCAAAAAAGGGAAAGAAAGAGCAAGGAGTACAACTCATGCATGAAGTTTTTGAGGGCACTGTCCAGGAGACTCACTCCTTACTCAGCTCATCCAGAGTGGTATGGAATCTTGCATAGTTGGAACACATAGTGGCAAGTAAATATGAAAAGGAGAGAAAGGTGAGTCTCAGGAATCAGAGTGTGTGTGTGTGCCCAATAGTAAGCACATCACCCAATTGCCATGGGGCCCCCAGCATTTGCCACTGATCACAACTACTAGCACAAATTGCAGCAGCAGCATGACTCCCAGGAGTTGGTGTGGTCTTCAGCAATGGTGGCTCCAGTAAGCAGGATATAGATCATCACCCAGCACTGATCATAGATGTGTATGTAGATTGCACGGAAGACACCAACCTACAAGCATCTCAGCATCCAGCAGAGATCTCAGAAAATAGCATGGCTTTCATCAGCTGTCTCTGCTTTGCAGCATTGAGAAAAAGCACACAATTCTAAGACATTTTTTTTAAGAATGAGAGAGAAGAGTATAGCTAATACTCAAGCACCCAGACCAATTCTGCATGATTGAGTTAAGGCACAAAATTCTAAAATTTCTCCCTGAAGAGAGTGAAAAAGAAGAAAAATTTACACTTATCAAAAAAGATTTGAGAGACTCCCCAAATTTCTACACCAGATAATTGACAAAGACCTCTCTAAATCAAAGCCAGTTGGTAAAAATTGGAAGAGGTGACTGATTGCATCTTCAACTGTGCAGACATCACTGTAACGGATAAGGAATATAAAGAGTCAGGGAAATATAACAATAACAATGGAAAAAATAAATCTCCAGTAACCAACCCCAAATAAATATAGATTTATAAATTGCATGACAAAGAATTTACAGTACTTATCTCAAAGAAGCACAGTAAGCTACAAAATAGCACAGATAGAAAGCTAAATAAAATACGGAAAACAATACATGAACAAAATCAGAACATCAACTGAGAGAGAAATCATAAAAAAGAGGTAGAAATCAAAGAGAAATTATGAGACTGAGAATATAATAAATAAAAAATCTAACAAAAATAAGCTCAGGGCCAGGCATCTACACTGGTTACTTTTACCAAATATTTAAAAAAGAACTAATTTTAATCCTTCTCAAATATTCCAAAAAATGGAAGAAGATGGTTCACTGCCAGACTCCTTAATAACAACCAGTATTACCCTGATACCAAATGCAAAAAACACAATACAAAAAAAGAAAATTACAGGTCAAATTACCTGATGATGTACACAAATCTTCAAAAAAAATCTAGCAATCCAAATTTCACAGTACATTAAGAGGATAATTCACCATTATCAAGTGAGATTTATCTCTGAGATGCAAGGATGCTTCAACTCTTGGGAAAAAATGTAAATGTGATATACTACACTGATTGAATGAAGAATAAAAATGTAATTAACATCTCAATAGACACAGAAAAGACATTTTAGGCAGAGGGAGGAAGATGGTGTGGGGGCCAGTTGGACTATGGACTATGCATGCCCCAATGTGAGTGAGTGTGTGTAGAGTTTTGTGTAGTGTTGGTGAGTAAGTGGGCATGTGAGTGGCTGACTGAGTGAGGACTCAGGAGGAAGTGGTCAGGGCTTTCCTGGTGAAGCAGCTGGTGCTGCAGTTGCTCTGCTAGGTCCCTAGTGCTTCCTGGGGCACAGAAGCCGAGAGCCATTAAAAAAAAAAGAATCAACCAGCCCTTCCCCAGAAGAAGCAGAAGTTGCTGGGAGAGACTGCCGACTCCAGTCTCTGCCTCACCACTGCAGCACCTGACTGGACACTGGCAGAAAGCTCTGCAGAGAGAAGCACAGCAAGTGAGCCAGAGGCAGAGCTCCACAGAAGAAGATGAAAGAAACACCCTGCCACCATCTTGAAAATGAGGCAGGAAAGTGCTCTGGCTTGATCACCATACAGTGACAGACTGGAACTCTGTGACCAGTGGATTAACTACTTAGAGGTTGATCATGACCCAGAGGAAATATCCTGAAAGTACAAACTCCAGAGAGACAGAATGAGTGCTGAGTCTCAGGCACCAAACCCCCACCCTGATTCAGCCTCAGGACAAAGGATGTGGCCAGAAAAGGACAAGGTAGACCTCCAAAGAGGTCAGTGGTGAGTCCGGGGCTGACACAACTCCCTCCTTCCCAGAAATCCTCTGAATGTCAGACCTACATGGCTGAGGCACAACTGAGAGGGACAAACCTAGTCAGAACCTGGATGTCGCTGCAATAGGATGACTCTACTCCAGGATGAGCCTGGCTGGGGTTTCAACCCCACCAGTACAGGAGGAAGAGACAATCCTACAACTCTCCACTGGAGAGGATCACCCTGACCATACGAGAGTAGAAGGGGAAGACTGAAGTCATACCCACTCCCAGTACCCCCTTCTACTTCCCTGGGCTGGATACAGGGGAGACTGTGAATGAGGCCATTGTCTGCAGGAGACAGCAGACAGACTTAGCTGTGAGCAGCTGAAAGGAAGAATTATAGAACCTGGCACAAGAGGGCAGGGTTTTCTTGTTTCGTTTTGTTTTGCTTCTTTGTACATAAATGTGTATGTGAAAGTTTGATCTGCATCCCCCATCCTTATTTTTCTTTTTTTCTTTCTTTCTTCTTTGGATTTTTGTTTTCTGTTTATATGTGTGCATGAGTGATTGAGTGTTCATCTTTTGGTTTTTTGTTTGTTTTGGTTATTTTGTTCTTCTCTGTTGTTAGTTTAATGAGTGTGGGAATATATGTATGAAGGCTCAATTTGAATTCATTTTTTTCTTTTCCTTTTTTTCCTCTTTTTCTTCTACTGTTTTGTGTTGGTCGTGTGTGTGAGTATGTGTTCAGTTTTCCTGACTTTTGCTTTGTTTTGTTTCTTTTTGTTTTGTTTTGCTTTGCTTTGCTGTTTCTCCAGTTTATTTGTGTGTGTGCATGTGTTTGTATGTGTGTGTGTGTGTGTGTGTGTGTGTTTAATTGGTTTTTGCTTTGGTTTCAGCTTTTGTTCTTCTGTGTGTTTTTAATTTTTTTCACATGTATGTCCATCTTATTTCATTCTACTTTCCTCTGGTCTCCTCATTGCTGTTACGGTATCTTCAACTCAGGGAGTACACAGATGTACCCATTGAATCATGATATAGAGTGGTGGTTTGGTGTGCGTCTCAGAGAACCCATACCACAATCAGTGAACACTATGATTTGCAAGCAGTTTCTGAATCCTAGCTTCCCATCCTCCACCTTGTTAAACTCTCAAAACTACAAGAGACAGCAAAGCTTCCCACCTATAGTTCTGTTTCAAAATGGAACAAATTCAGAATCATGACCAGGAAAGAATGGAGGACTGAGCAAACATCTGAAGTGAAAGCCTTTCCCACTGACACTGAATAACAGAACTAAAGGAAAAAAAGAGATCTGTCACAAATGAGGAAAAATCAATGGAAGAACACAAGTAATTCCTGGTGTTACAAAGAAAAAATGCCTGAAAAATCAGACTTCAGAACCCAAACAATGTAAGTCACCAACGACTAACCCAGAATACAAAAGGGATTAGGAAATGGATGGAAAGAGTGAATAAGACTCAAGAAAGACAAGCTGCAACACTAAAAAACTCATAAGAGAATTTGGCCATAAAAAAATTCATTCATGAAATAAAAAACAAATGACAAGCATGGAAAGCAGAATTAATCAAGCAGAAGAAAGACTATCAGAACTTGAAGACCAAAACATGGAATTAACCCAATCTGTAAAAAGCATAGAAAATAAACTCAGAGAGAAGAACAAAACCTCCAAGAGATGT
>CAUYQG010060654.1:0-17029 GCA_963574415.1 Tarsius wallacei | reverse complement strand
AATTTTCTATATTCTAAAACTAGACATATGTTCCTAACTTATAATCATCTTATTTATCTTATGCTATATTATTTATCTACACCTATTTCTAATCTTATATATATTTTTTCACTACTTATGCTTATTTCATTACTTAATTCCTAAATTCTAACTACTTATAACCTATACTATATCTTCCTATTTATTTTTATTTTTACCGCTTATCTATTATTTTCTTTTCTTTTTTTTTTTTTGAGTTGGAGTCTCACTCTGTCACCCAGACTGGAGTGCAGTGGCCGCTGCCTGCCACCGCAGCCTTGACCTGCTGGGCTCCGGTGGTCCTTCCGCCTCAGCCTTCCAAGTAGCTGGAACTACAAGTGCGCGCTACCACACCCGGCTAATTTTTTGATTTATTGTAGAGATGAGGTCTCGCTTGCCCAGGCGGGTCTCGAACCCGCGGGCTCAGGCGATCCACTCACCTCAGCCTCCCAAAGGCGCAGGATTACAGGCTGAGCCACTGAGCCCGGCTTATTATTTTCTTAATTCTTAACCTAATTCTTATCTAAATAATGACTATACCATAATATCTTAAAACATGTCTGAAACTTGTTTTTCCCATGTGTGATCTTGAGACACGTCCACTCTCAGAAACACCTTATCTCGCTTTAACAGACTTCCTCATCAATCTTAACCGTCACCATTGTTATTTTGTATAGGGTCTTTTAACCATTTACAACGGGAATGGGAAGTTCTTATTTTTCTTTTTGGTCAGTGGATTCAGAACTTCATGGGAAAGGAGATAATAGAGCTTTCTCTTAGTTTCCAAAGGGCATGTGTTTTGCTGTTAGGCCTTTCTTATGCTTCTATACATAGCTGATTCTATAACCTCGCACATCTTGATTGATATGTTGTTTGTTGCAAGGGAAGTGTTTTTTGAGCCTAAGCATGTATTCCTATAAGATCAGAGAAGACCGTCAACAGGATCCATGGGGCTCTGCCTCCATCATGGCCACTTCCCACTGGGGCTCTGCTCCCAGTCAGCGTTTTTCCCATTTTAGGTCCTCTCCATCTTGTCTCTTTTTAGGGGATGGCTTCCAGCACTCACAGTAGAGCTATAGATACTATACATAGAAGCCTGGAGGAGAAAATATTTAGCTTTGCTTTGAAGAATCAGTGAAACTGACCAGGAGAAGGTTAACATTGGAGCCACTATCGATATTCAAATAAGATACACAGATTTTACTAGGTGCTAAGTACTCATTAGATGCTGGGAATATATTAATGAAAATACTTATAACCTATCCTTAAGAAACTAAGGTGTAATGCAGAAACTGTAAGTGTAAATAATTTTTATCACAAGTGATAAGGGTTACAGTGTTCTGTGGATTTTCCTTCCTTCAGATCTCTAGAAACAATTCTCCTTTTTACATTTTTATTTCCTCCATACAACAAATATAGTACATGTAATGTTTTTGTGATGTTAACTTTTTATTATTCATAGTGGCTATTTTTTAATGAATAATTTCATTATTTTATGCTCATTAACATTTGATTATTTTTATTTTATTTTATTTATTTTATTTTACTTTATAGTTGGAGTCTCACTCTGTCGCCCAGGCTGAAGTGCAGTGGCACAGTCACGGAAACCCCAGTGTCGACCTGCTGGGCTCCAGCGATCCTTCCACTTCAGCCTTCCAAGTAGCCAGAACTAGAGGTGCACGCTACCATGCCCAGCTAATTTTTTATTTATTGCAGAGAAGAGGTTTCCCCAAGTTGCCTGGGCTGGTCTCGAACCCATGGGCTCAGGCAATCCACTCGCCTTGGCCTCCCAAAGTGCTGGGATTACAGGCTGAGCCACCGAGTCCGGCCCATTTTTATTTTATTTTAAAGCTGTGGAATACAGTAATTCAGGATTAGGTATACAAGTGGTCACCATACAAGTAAAGTTTGCGCCTCCCTTTGGTCCCTGTTTCGAATGATTTGAGATCAGGTACCCTTACTGGTGTCGTGTCCCCCCTCCCTCCCCTGGCAGGGTCCTGCTACTTCCAATCCCTTTCTTTTAGTATTATGGTAATTGTTCAGGGTCCACTTTTCAGTGAGAATATGTGTTACTTTGTTGTTTCTGTGATAGATCACTGAGTATTATAAACTCTAAATCCATTCAAGTGTCTGCAAAGTCCATAAGTTTGTCCTCCTTTATGGCTATGTAATATCCAATTGTGTATATGTACCATATTTTTTTATCCAGTCCAGTTTCAATGGGCAGCACAATAGGTTCCATGTTTTTGCTATTGTGAATAGTGCTGCAAAAAATATGCATATGCAGGTATCTTTTTTGTAGAATGATTCGAGTTCCCTGGGTATATTCCCAGGAGGCGGATTGCTGGGTCATATGGAGGGTCAATTTCTAGTTCTTTTAGAATTGTCACACTGTTTTCCATAGAGGTTGAACTAGTTTGCATTTCCACCAGCAGTGTAGAAGCATTCCCTTTTCTCTGCATCCTGGACAGCATCTGTTATTTTTTGTTTTATTAAAGATAGCCATTCTTACTGGGGTTAGATGATATCTAAATGCGGTTTTTGATTTGCATTTCTCTGATGGTTAGTGAGGCTGAGCACTGTTTCACATGCCTGCTGCTTGCCCATATGTCTTTTTTTGAGAAGAAAGTGTCTATTCTTGTCTTTGCCCACTTTTTAATGGGGCTATTTGTTTTTTCCTTTAGGCACATTTGCATTCCTTGTAGATCCTGGATGTTAGGCTTTTGTCACATATACAGTTGGCAAATATTTTTTCCCATTCAGTGGGCTGTCTCTTTATTCTCTTGATGGTTACTTTTGCTTTGCAGAAACTTTTCAGTTTAATGAGGTCCACTTGTCTATCTTATCTCACTCTTGTCACCCAGGCTGGAGTTCAATGTCACACTCATGGTCACTGCAGCCTCAACCTGCTGGGCTTAGGCGATCCTTCCACCTCAGCCTTCCAAGCAGCTAGAACTACAGACACATACCACCACACCCTGCTAGTTTCTTTTGTAATTTATTGTAGAGATGAGGTCTCACCAAGTTGCCCAGGCTGGTCTCGAACCCCAGGGCTCAGGCAATCCTCTTGCCTCGGCCCCCCAAAAAGCTGGGATTACAGGCTGAGCCACTGTGCCCTGCCTATCTCATCTCTTATGGCATGGACATCTAGACATTTGATCAAGAATTGTTGCTTATTCCAATTCCCATAAAGATGTCTTGGACTTTCTAAGATTCTTATGGGTTTTGAAGTATTACATTTAGGACTTGGTCCATTTAGAGTTTATTTTTGTGTATGGTGATAAGCAGGAGTCCTGTTACAATCTTCTGCATGTGGCTAGCCAGTTTTCCCAGTACCATTTACTGAATAGGTTCTCCTCTCAGTGGTTGTTGGTGGAGGCTTTGTCAAAGATGAGTTGGTTGAGAAATTGAGGTTTTCCTTCTGGACTCTCTATCCTGTTCCATTAATCTATGTAACTGTTCTTTTCTAATAACAGGCTGTCTTGATTATTGTAGCATTATAATAAAGTTTAAAGTCTGGAAGTGTGATGTCGCCTACTTTGTTTCTTTTTCTGAGGATTGTTTTGTCTATTCGTGGTTATTTATATTTTTACATAAATTTCTGTATTGTCATTTCCAGGTCTGAGAAGAATGATGTTGGTAATTTAATGGGTATCTGCAGATTGCCTTTGGTAGGTTTAATGTCCTAACAATGTTGATTCTTCCAATCCATGAACATAAGATATTTTTCCATTTATTTCTGTCTCTTTTGATTTCTTTGAGTAGGGTTTTGCAGTTTTCATTGTAAAAGTCTTTCACTTCTCTGGTTAGGAAGATGCTGAGGTATTTCATTATTTTGGTGGCTATCATGAATGGGATTGTGCTTTTTGTTTGGTTCTCTGCCTGTTTGTTGTTGGTGTATAAGAATACGACTGTCTTTTCAGTGTTTATTTTGTACCTCGAGACTTTGCCAAAGTCCTTTATCAGTACAAGGAGCTTTTTGACAGTCTCTTGGATTTTTGAAGTATAGGATTATATCACCAGCAAAGAGTGATAACTTGACTTCCTCTTTTCCTACTACGGTATCTCTGATTTCCTTCTCTTGTCTGACTGCTCTAGCTAGGACTTCCAACACTATGTTGAATAGGAGGGGTGAGAGTGGGCAGCCTTGTCTTATTCTGGTTTTCAGGGGAAACACTTCCAATTTCTGTCCATTTAGCAATATGTTGGCTGCGGGTTTATTGTAGATGATGCTTATTATTTTGAGGTATGTTTCTTCTATATCTAGGTGTTCAAGTGTTTTTTATCAAGAAGGGATGCTGGATTTTGTTGAAAACTTTTTCTGCATCTAATGATATAATCATGTGATTCTCATTTTTACATCTGTTGATTATTTAATTACATTTATGGTCTTGAGGATGTTGAATGAGCCCTGCATCCTGGAGATGAAGACTACTAGGTCATGATGTATGATTTTTGAAATGTGTTGTTGGATCCAATTTGCTAGAATCTTGTTGAGAATTTTTGCATTTTTGCTTATCAGGGGTATTGGCCTATAGTTCCCTTTTTTGTTGGATCTTTACCTGGTTTGGATATCAGTGTGATGTTAGCTTCATAAAATAATTTGGGGAGAGTTCCATCTTTCTCAATTGCCTGGAATACTTTCAAAAGGATTGCTATCATCCCCCTCCTTGTATGTTTTGTAGAATTTGGCTGGAAAGCCATCTGGTCCAGGGCTTTTTTTTTGTAAATAGTTTTCTTATGACAGAGTCAGTTTCTTAAGTTGCTATTGGACTACTTAGTGTCTCAATGTCTTCTTGCTTCAACCTTGGGAGGTTGTGTGATTTCAGAAAGTTCTCCATTTCATTTAGGTTATCAAGTATGTTTCTATATAAGTGTGTATAGTCATGTCTGATAATCTTTTGTATTTCTTCAGGGTGAGTTGTGACTTGATCTTTTGCATTTCTGATTATGTTTATTTGAGCTTATCCTCTCTTTTTCTTGCTCATTCTGGCTGTGGTCCATCAATCTTGTTTATCCTTTCAAAGAACCAGTTTTTAGTTTCATTGATTTTTTTTCCCTATGGTATTTTTGTCTTCTGTGTCCCATATTTGGACTTTTACTTTGGTGATCTGAACTCTTCTGCTGAAGTTAGGGTTTTGGTGGCCTTGCCTTTTCAGCTCCCTTAGGTGATTTGTTTGGATGCTAACTTGTGATCTTTCTATTTTCTTGATGTATATTCGTAGAGATTGAAATTGCCCTCTTAGTACTGATTTTATGGCATCCCAGAGATTTTGGTAAGATATTTCTTCATTTTCATTTGTTTCCAGGAATCTTTTAATTTCTGCTTTGATTTTTGTGTTGACCCAGGAGGCATTCAGCATCATGCTGTTTAATTTCCATGTGTTTATGGGTTCGGGGGGAATTTTTTTGGTGGTGATATTTTAATTTTTATTCCACTGTGGTCTGAGAAGATGTGTGGCAGTATTTTGATCTTATGAAATTTGTTTATGCTTGATTTATGTCTGAGGATATGGTTGATCTTGGAGTATGCTCTATGTGATGATAAGTAGAGTGTATATTCTGTGGTCGTTGGGTGGAGTGTTCTGTAGTTATCTGTTAAGTCCATTTGATCAAGTGCCAAGTTGAGGTTCCAAATCTCTTAGTTAATTTTTTTTTTGCCTTGATGATCTATCTAGGGTTGCCAGTGGGGTATTTAAGTCCCTAGCTATGATAGTATCTTTTTTTTAGTTTACTTAGTAGTTGCTTTATAAACATTGGTGCTTCTGTATTGGGTGCATATATGTTTAGGGTGGATATTTCTTGTTGATGGATTTAACCTTTATCATTATGTAATGTCCTTTTGTATCTTTTTAAATTTTTCATAGCTTAAAATTTGTTTTGTCTGATTAAGATCGTGACTCCTGCCTTCTTTTGTTTGCCCAGAAATTTGTTTTCCATTCACTAACTTTGAGTCTGTGGGTGTCCCTTGTGTTGAGATGTGTTCCTGGATACAGCAAAATATTGGTTCATGTTTTTTTAAATCCAGTTTACCATTCTATATCTTTTCAGTGGTGCATTTAGTCCATTCACTCAGATTATTATGAGTGTTTATCCCTGTCATGAGGTTCTTATAAAGCTTTTTTCTTTGTTTTCTTTTAACTTTTGGGTTGATGTATATATTTGTTTTCAAGTTTGCAGTTGCGATGTATTCTCTGCTGATTTTGTGTTCTCCTGTTCTTTTGGGAAGTGCATGGTCATTCTTTTTTTTTTTCTTCTGTGCTTAATACATTTTTAAGTGCCTCCTGCAGAGATGGTCTGGTAGCTGCATAATCTCTTAGGAATTGGATGACTGGGAAGGATTTTAATTCTTCATTGCTGATGAAGCTGAGCTTGGCTGGGTATGAAATTCTTGGTTAAAATTGTTTATCTTTGAGGACTTTGAAAATTGAACTCTAGTCCCTTCTAGCTTTTAGCATTTCTGCCAGTAAGTCTGCAGCTATTCTGATTGGTCCTCTCTAGTAAGTAGTCTGACCTTTCTCTTTTGCTTCCTTTAGGATTTTTTCTTTTGTACCTACTTTGTGCAGGTAAATTACTATGGGTTGGTCTTCTCATTTGATATCTTGTGGGTGCTCTCTGTATCTCTTGTGTTTGGAAGGTCACACCTCTGGTGAGATAGGGGAATTTTCCTGGATAACCTCCTGGAATACTTGTTCTAAGGTGCTCTCTGTTTCCCTTTTTTCTTCTGGGATACTGATCAGGCATAAGTTCACCTCTTTATATAATTGCACATCTCTTGGAGGCTTTGTTCCTCCTGAGTTTTCTTTCTATAATTTTTTACAGATTGGGTTAATTCCATGTTTTGATCTTCAAGCTCTGAGACTCTTTCTTCTGCCTGATTAATTCTGCCTTCTGTGTTGCTATCTTGTTATTTATTTCCTGGATGAAGTTTTTATGTCTAAAATCTCTGTTACAGTTTCTTTCAATGTCACATCCTGTGTTTTCTGAGTGTTATTCACTCTTTCCATCCACTCCTTAAACACTGTTGTATTCTTGGGCCAGTTGTTTGTGATTTTTCATTGTTTGGTCTCTGAGATCTGATTTTTCAGGTGTTGTTGTCTCTTTGGTATACTGGAAATTACCTGTGTTCTTCCACTGATTTTTCCTCATTTGTGACAGATATCTTTCTTTTCCCTGTAGTTCCATTATTCAGTGACAGTGGGAGGGGCTTTCACTTCTGATGTTTGCTCAACCTTCTGTTCTTCCCCGATCAGGACTCTGAATTTCTTTTATTTTGAAACAGGGCTGGGAGTAGGAAGCTTTGCTGTCTCTTGTAGGTTTGAGAGTCCAATAAGGTGGAGAATGTGGAGCTTGGATTCAGAAACTACTTGAAATCACAATGTTCATGGACTGGGGCTTGGGCTTCCTGAGACCCACTCCTCACCACCACTCTATTTGATGATGCAGTGAGCACCTATATGTACCCCCGAGTCCAAGATAAAGTAACAGTAATGAAGAGAACAGGGAAAAGTAGAATGAAATAGAGCAGACAAAAGTAATAGAAACTAATTTTAAAAAACAAAGAAATAAAAAGGAAAAGCCAAAACAAAAAACAATAAAACACACACACAAAAGCCCCAAAAGAAACAGAACACACACACACACACACACAAACACACAAAGACAAATAACAGGGAAACAGAACCCACACACACTCACACATCCAACAAAAAAAAAAAGAAGAAGAAAAAAGAGGGGGAATCTAAATTGAACCCTCACACACACATTGACATACACATTAAACCAACAGAAGCAAAGAACAAAAAAGAAAAACCAAAAGATGAACACTCAATAGCTCATGTACACACATAAATTGAAAAAGAAATTAAAAAGAGGAATGAGAAAATAAAGGGGGAAATGCAAATCAAACACACCCATTCACACACAAAGAAAAAAGAAAGTAATTCTGGGCACTAAGTGCCCTCTTGTGGCTGGTTCTGCAATTGCTCCTCTCAGCTGCTCACAGGTAATCCTGTCTGGTGTTTACTGTAGGACTGTGGTCTTGTTCACATCCTCCCCAGTGCACAGCCTTGAGGGGAGGAGGAGATGGTGTGTGGGGCATCGGTCCTCCCCTCCCATTCTCATATGGTCAGGAAGATCCCCTTTCATGGGAACGTGCAGGATTGTCTCTTCCTCAGGTGTTGGGAGTGGACACCCCAGCCAGGCTTATCCTGGAGTAGGCAGCTGGTGTGCAGGCGCCTCTTGGGTTTGTCCCTCTCAGTCGTACCCCAGCCATGTGGGTCTGATGTTCAGAGGATTGCTGGGGAGGAGGAGGTTGGGTCAGCCCAGGACTTACCACTAATCTCTTAGGAGGTCTTCCTCATCCTTTTCTGGTCACACCCTTTGTCCCACAGCTGAATCAGAGTAGAGGGTGGGGTGCCTGAGACTCTGCACCCATCCTGTTCCTCTGAAATGTGTGCTTTCAGGATATTCCCTCTGGGTCACAATCAACCCTGGAGTAGTTAACCCACCAGTCAGAGAGGTCAGGTCTGTTTCATCTTGGGAATGCCAGAGCACTTCCCTGCCCAGTTTTCAAGATGGTGGCAGGGTGCCTGTTTTGTCTCTCCAGTGGGACTCTGCCTCTGGCTCCCTCACTGCACTCCCTCCATGGCCCTTGCTGCCAGTGTCTGGGCAGATGCTGTAATGGTGAGGCAGAGCCTGGAGTCAGCCATCACTTCCAACAGCTTCTTCCTAGGAAGGGCTTTGTTGATTTTTAAATGGTGCTTGGTTTTTGTGCCCCAGGAAGTTCTAGGGTCCAAGCAGAGCACCTGTAGCACTAGCCACTTCACCAGGAGACCCCTGGCCACTTGCTCCTGAGTTCCCACTCAGTCAGCCACTCACATGCCTACTTACTCACAGACACGTATGCAAAATTGTCCATACACTCACTCTCACAGGGACTCACATAATCTGACTGGCTCCGCTGCCATATTCTCCTGCTCTCTCATGATGTTAACTTTTAAGGTTGATTTTTTTCCTCCAGTATTTTCCCAAGTCCCTCTTCCAGTTAGAGGAGCAAAGTTATTCTAGGGTCATTGATTTAAAGGAATAGAAAGAAAGAGTTTGGTGGGAAGAAATAATAACCTTTATTCTTTCTGGCATTTGTTTTCTAAAAGCTTGAGCCTTTGGGAGAATTTAGAAGAGTTATGGAACAAATGGAAAGGAGGAGGTATTTTCTAAGCAAGAAAAATTATACACATATAAAAGGAGAAAGATTTACCCCAAACTAAAAAAAAAAAAAATCTGCTCCCTTTACCCCTACTTTCCTTTCCCATGGTTAAGACAAGGAGGAAACAGAGACCTCTTGGTGAGCAGTGGAGACCCAGAAAGTTTCCTAGAAGTACCCTAGAAGGCAAAAAGATCGCAGAAAATGTAGCAACAAGGGTATGTTTAGGCAGAAAAGGTTATGAGCTGATTCATAAGAAGAACTTTGCACTCCAAATGTGGTAGTTACAGCAATGAGCTTATAGACCTAAACAGGCAATGCGGAAATAGACAAAAGAGAGGCCAGAAGCAGCATGTGGGGACAGGTGGTGACGCATCAAATGTCAAACCCCATGCCCTGGCTCTGTTTAACAATGCTATGGTCTGCTACTAGATGCATCCTTAGTGACTGAAGCATCATCCTCCATCTCCTGGGAGTACTGACAGCTGACACCTGGCAACAGTGCTGAGTAAAGTCCTCTCATCTAAGTGCACAACCCTTCCCAGGTACATCCCACATTCAAGAAGTGCTCGGTATAGGGATATAAAACCCTGGCTGGCCTCCTTGCCCCAGTTAGACCCACCAAGATTTCCATAGGATGGGCTGAGGCTATGATTGTGACTATTACAATCAACTCTTACTCTGTCCAGTCTTGCTGCTGTCACTCCTTCACAGGTGTTGAAAATATCCCATTAAACTCCCTCACGTGTCTACTACTTGGGGCACCTGACTGATGACATCTTTATCACTATGGCAAAATCCAGAAGGGAGTGTCACCCAGTGTATTGCCTACATGATATAGCTGGATTTCTACCCCAACCTAACCCTGTTTATTTCCAGCAACAGGATGCCTCCAGTCAGAAGTTACCCTTCTGACCATTTGCTGAAACTGATGAGATCCAAGATAACAGCTCACTAGACCTCTAACCTAATTATAATCTGATTCCCATGCTGAATGACACTCCTACCAGTGCCAAGACAGTGGACAATCACCATGACTATGACCACAGGAAACCATAAAAGAACAAAAGGAAGGTGGCACTGCAGTTCTGAAAAGTCCATTACTTATTCCCAGAAAAGACATGAAATTCCTCTCCTCACTTTTATTGTTCAAGTCCTCTATTAAACCATGTATTTTAATCCCTTCACAGCCCACTCATTGAGAAGTTGATTTGCAACCCACACTCCCGCTTCTCTCCTTTATGTCCATAGAATAAAGCCTGCACTGCTTGGCCCCCACTTTGAGGTTCAACACTGGACAGGAAAGAACCCCATTTTGGCGTAGAGCTAACTGAGCTGATAACAGGAGTGAGTCAGAATGGTGTGCAGCTAATTCTCCTGCCAACACAAACAGATGTTGGCTTAATATGGGATGATCATTCATTCCTTTCTATTGACAAATCGTGTCCTCCTGCACAATGTAGATCAATTTGGTTATGTATTCAGCTATTGAAGGACATCCTGATCCCCTTAAGTTTTGGCAATTATGAATAGTGCTTCCATACATAATTGTGTGCTGGTTTTTATTTGGACATAATATTTCAAAGCAGTTGTCCAAATACCTTAGAGGATGATTGTTGGACCATATGATGAGACTTGTTTAGTTTGGTAAAAAACAACCAAACTGTCTTCCAAAGTGTTATTAACCTTATGCCTTCCACCCAGCAATGAATGAGAGTTCCTGTTGCAATTGGGTTTTTTTTGTTTTTTTTTTTTAGATTTTTAGCCATTTTGATAGCTGTGCAGTGCTGTCATTGTTTTAAGTTGCCTTTCCCTCATGACAAGAGTTGATGAGCATTATTTTGTATGCTTGTTTAGCACGTGCATACCTTCATTGATAAAGTACCTATTTATATCTTTACACATTTTCAGTTGGGTTATTTGTCTAATTGTTAGTGAGTTTTAGAGGGTCTTTTGTATATTTTGCAAACAAGTTCTTTTTCTTTCTTTCTTTTTTTTTTTTTTTGAGTTAGAATCTCACTCTGTCGCCCAGACGAATGCAGTGGCATGCTGCTGGCCACTGCAGACTCGACCTGCTGGGCTCTGGCGATCCTTCCACCTCAGCCTTCCAAGTAGCTGGAACTACAGGTACACGCTACCACACCCGGCTATTTTTTTTAATTGTAGAGATGAGGTCTTGCCAAGTTGCCCAGGTGGGTCTCGAACCCGCAGACTCAGGCAATTCACTCACCTCAGCCTCTGAAAGGCAAGATTACAGGCTGAGCCACCAAGCCCGGCTAAGTTCTTTTCAATTGTGTTCCAAAATATTTTCTCTGAGTCTGTGGCTTGGGTTTTGTTTTTGTTCTCTTGACATCATCTTTCACAGAGTAGACATTTTAAATTGTAATAAAGTCCACATTATCAATTTTTTTCATGGACTGTGTGGTATCTAAAAACTTATAAGCACACCTAAGGCCATGTAAACTTTCTTCTGTGTCTTTTTCTATAACGTTTACAACTTTGTACTTGAAAACTTGTCTATGGGCTATTTTGAGTGAATTTTTGGGTGAGCTAGAAAGTTTGTGTCCTTGTTCATTTTTTCCAATATTGTTTCTGCTTGCTCCATCACCATTTGTGAAACAGACATTTCTTTCTCCATTGCATTGCCTTTCTTTCTTTAACAAAATCTGTTGACTGTATTTACACAGGTCTATTTTATTTGCCCTCCCATTTTTTCAACGTACCCATTTTCTTCACCAATATCACACTGTCTTCATTGCTGGAGCCTCATGGTAAGTGTGCAGATCTGGATGTGTATTTTTTAAACTTTGTTCTTCTTAGTCTTATGTCATCTATTCTAGGTATAGAAACTTCTTATTGATATCTCTGCTGGGAATTTGATTTGGAGTCGGTTAACTCTATAGATTAAAGTAGAAAGACTAATCATCTTTACAATAATTAGTATACATATATTAAGAGATATCTCCACATTTACTCGTGCCTTTTGATTTCTGTTGACTGTGTTTCAAGGTTTTCTGAATGTATATTTGTATGCATTTTGTTAGATTTATATACTTAAGAACTTCAACTTTTGGGGTGTTATTGTAACTTTTTTAAAATTTCAATTTCCAGTTCATCCTATACATTATTGCTGATACACAGGAAATCAACTGGCTTTCATCTGTCAGCCATCTACCTCGCTTGTTGCTATCTCCATCCATTCCAGTCACGGCCTGGAATGGTGGGCTCCATTTTAGTTGGAATTTCCAAAACGGGGGCCTGGAATAATCCGAATTCTGAACTTCCGAGATTCCCCAGGGCTGCCGGAAGGGGGCGCCCGGGCACTGTTCAGCGAGAGTCTGCCCGCAGAGCCATTATGCCGGCGCTGCCAGGCATGCACCCGCCACAGCGCGAGCGGAGCCTCCTGCTCCTCCAGACCCAACAAAAGAGCCCAGCCTGGGGCTCCCAGCTACAGGAGGATGCATGAGGACGCGTGCGGGGGAGCGCGCGGAGGAGGCCTGGGCGTTTCTCCCGTGTAGCATCTACACCCCTCTTGTACAGAAGTGGTCCCACAGTGAGGCTCAGTGCGTGTCCTGGCAGGCCCAGAAATGTCCATGGATTTGGGCCTGTTTATGGGGAGAAGTACTGGCTCAGAGGAGGGAGGAGGGCTGGGACTCTGTGTCGGTAGGGGTGGCGGTCAGACGGGGTGGTGGTCGGCGGGGCGGGGAGAAGGCAGGGTGGCGTTGGGTGGAGGGAGGGCCGGAAGGAGTTGGGGGGTGGGTTGGAGGTGGGCACGGGTGGGGACAGGTCTGGTGGATGCCTGGGGGGATGGGGTGGAGGTCATGGAGTTCCCCCAGCCTGAGGCATGGAAACACTGGCACCCTAGTAAATACTTTCTTCCTGTTTTAGGGGTTCATTTTTCTTACCATGCTGAAGAAGTTGAAACAAGATTGAAAAGTTGGAAAGTAGGCATAGAACACCTTGAAAGATTACTTATGTTTAAATTACTGTTTATATTAGACCAGAATTTATTAAAACTCTATTTTGTGACTTTAATGGTAGTAAATCCATTTGTTATGACCGAGTAAGGAAGAAGAGTTACGCCAGCAAGCTGAGTCTAATTAATTATGAATTTATTAAATGCGCGGGTCAGGAGTAGGCAAATGCCAGAAAACTTCTTGGCAAACTGGTATAGTTTGTGACAAGCTTCTATAAGTAAAATTTGCAGTATTGGCCATGTAGCAACTTAGTGACTATAGCAACTATTAACTAATGACTTGGCAACCAAAATGGGAAATTTTGTTAGGGAGTTTTGATTGATTTCATGTCGGGTAGGTATAGCCAGTGCTCAGAAAGTCCCTGGAGTTCTGCCATTAAGCTATAGTTTAAGGTAGTTACATAGAGATAAGGAAGAAGAATTATACAATGGAGTTACCTTGGTTAGGTCACTAACAGAATATAAGAACAAACTATGAAAATGTCAAAGCATAACATTTGATTTCAGTTAACAAAGCATATAATTACATGGAAGCTATGGCAAAGGAGTGCTGTAATGGTCAGCAGGCAATAGTCAGCATAACCTGCCCAAAGGAGACAAAGTTGGGGATCTGTGGTCATGGGAATGTTACTGTAATCATACGTAGGCATTGATTCTTAGGTCAGGCAGGTAACTAAGATGAAAGTTTTAAATAAAATGGAGTAAGCTTGTTAATATTATTACTTTGCTAGCAATTTGATTTTATTAACTGATTCAGCTTATTTTATTCCCCCCTTTTAGTTGTGCGTGAGTCAATTCATTGACTCTTTAGTTAAAGGAAGGAAATTATAATAGGTTCTGGTATATAAAGTTTTACTGAGTTGATTCGCTTCTTGACAAAGTTAACAAACCAATTTAAAATGCGAGGTACCAGATTTGGAAGAGTTACTTTAAACTGGATTGGGTTTGAGTCAGGGGTCCAATTTTGGACAGCTAAAACTTGTCCTGAGGTAAAGGAACTTAAAGTAAAAGTATAAGTAGTATGATAAGCTGAACCCAAAGGGGTGCTTGCTAGAATAAACCAGGGTAAACGTATTTTAAGCATAATAAAGCAATAATATATCCAATATGTGAGAAATAAAACAGTGTTAACAGATCTTTCTTGCAGCATGGCCATTTTGCAGGAGCTGCAGTAAGCAGTGCTGCTTCAAATCCTAGAACAAGTGGGATAACAAAGAGGAGAGGCAAGGGATGAGTGCAAGGCATTCAGTTATGGTCAAAGTCTCACAGTTTCTGCTGCTGGCTGGTCAGGTGATGTAGGACAATGGGCTCAGAGGGTGATTTTGAGAGAATTATCAGGATGTTGGTTTACAAATCCAGTTGTTTGGGTGAAGGGCATGTCAACGTTCTAACTGTAGGCTTGGCTGAGCCAGGCTTTGGCATCCACAGCTTCCTTGACTTGCAAATGATGAATCCAGGTTGGTAACTCGTAAACCTTGAGTGATGTTGGGGTGGTGAGGATGACTTCATATGGTTTTTTTCCAGGAGAGGCTCAGTTCTTTTTTCTGGCATTTTCTGACGTAGACCAGATTTCAAGGCTGGAACGAATGACACAGTGTGGAAGTTGGAGTTGGAAGTACAGCACAGACATTGGTGTGGACAAGGTCCTGCACCTGCTGTAAAGACTGGAGATACTTTAACAGAGATTGATTAGTAAATTCTTTAAGAATAGGATCCTGTCAGCAGAGTAACAGAGGAGGGAGTCTTTCAAACATGATTTCATTGGGAGTAAACCCAGCCTTATATGGGGTACATCTAGTTCGAAGGAGAGCTAGGGGTAAGAGAGTTACCCATTTTTCACTGGTTTCTATTATTAATTTAGATAAAGTATTGTTTAAAGTCCGGTTCATGTGTTCTACCAGTCCAGAGCTTTGTGGTCGGTAAGCACAATGCAGTTTTCATTTGATGTTCTGTGCTTTACTAACCAGCTGTACTATGGACGAGGTGAAGGCAGGACTATTGTCTGAGCCAATGGAAAGAGGAAGCCCATACCTAGGAATTATTTTATTTAATAAGTATTTTGCAACTGTAAAAGCAGTTTCATTTCTTGTGGCAAATGCTTCTACCCATCCCGAAAAAGTGTCTACTAACACCAGTAAATAATTGTATCCTGCATGTGGAGGTTTTATTTCAGTAAAGTTTATTTTCCATTATTCACCAGGGCTTAATCCTCATGCCCTGATTCCTGGAAGGAGTTTTGGCCCTTCCTTGGGATTGACGCGAGCACAAGCAGGACACTTAAAGTTACTGAATTAGCTTGGTTTGTAAAGTTATTGATAATATAAAAACGGTTTAACAGTTCAGCCATTTTGGTTCCTCCTAGGTGGATGGTAGAGTGGAGTTGTCATTAATTTTTCTGCAAGAACTTCAGGTAGAACAAATCTGGAGGTTTTAACCCACCAGCCATCAGGTTTCTTGTAAGCTCATGCCAGCTCTGCAACCTCTTCTTCTCTATGTGTATATCTGGGCTGCTGTGGGAGAGAAGGGACTGGAAAAGTTTTAGCTGGTAAAATAGGGGTTCAATTGGGAGTTCTGCTGCTTCTGGAGCTATCCGGTCTGCCAGGCGGTTTCCAATTGTTTCTAGAGTGTCAGATTTCTGGTGACATTTACAATGAATAACAGCTACCTCTTTAGGAAGCCAAACAGCTTCCAAGAGGGCTAATATTTCTTCTTTATTTTTGATAGTTTTACCTGCTGCGGTGAGAAGGCCACGTTCTTTATAGATCATGGCATGAATATGAAGTGTAGCAAATGTAAACTGGCTGTCCATGAAGATGTTTACTCGTTTTTCTGCTCCCCAGTGCAGGGCCTGTGTTAGAGCAATTAACCCAGCCTTTTGAGCAGAAGTGCCCTGAGGCAGTGCCTGTGACCAGATTATGTCATGAACTGTAGTTACCACTGCACTAGCCTTATGGGCTCAGTTTAGTATCAGGATTTTACCATCTGTAAACAGGTCAGTGTCGGAGTCCAGCTCCAGAGGGTTCACGGGGACCCGGGAAGGAGGTGTGAGAAGGTGAAGGAAGAGTCAAGACCAGAGTTTCTTCAGGCACTCTGGCAAATTTTCATAGGCCAGATATCATTTATTTATAGTAAAATCACACTCATGAATTGATTACTTTGTGGTTATACAGTTACAAGCTGACATCATTTCTTGGTTACAATCACTGTACATTTTCACAAAAAATTCTTACATGGTATAGTTTCAGAGCTAATGCTTAATATATATTGCTTAAAAACGTCAAAGCCTAAAACTTATTTTAGTGGTTGTCACCATTACCACATGCTAGACTCTTAACTTTACTAACTTAACCTTATATCTATAAAATTTATGAAACTTATCTTATTCTAAGCTAAGAAATCAAAAAGTAAAAAAGGTATAAATTTAAACATATGTGATTTTTTTTTACCAAACTCTATCTCTAATGGCTTAACACCTTAAATTCTGTTTTAAGCAAGCATTTTTTTAAAGGTCAAATAGAGCTGTCAATTATATCTGGTCTCACAATCTTCAATATAGCAATAATTGCACTTTATTCTTTTGAGGCACTCATTATATTTATGACATCTGGCTATCTTTCGGGCTTTTGGCGTAAGACACCAGGATGGGCTGCTATGTTTAATCCTTTCCCATAGAGGCAAGGTATTCCATTTTACTCTTTTTCCGTCAATCCAGGCCCATCTAACCAAATCATCACATATGCACCTGTGTAAGGAAGAGGATCAAGCCAGGATAAATTTTCCATACTACTTTGCCTCTAGGGGCCCACCAAATTCTGTCACTAATTTTATAT
>CAUYQG010060652.1:0-68927 GCA_963574415.1 Tarsius wallacei | reverse complement strand
GACCCGGTGGTTCTGCTGACGTCGTGCACCTGCTGGCAGCCAGCAGCCTGGGGGCGCACAGGATGGCGCTGCTGGTGTCTGTGCTTTGGCTGGTGTTTTCCTCTCAGAGCTTGTAACCTCCAGGGCGGCGTGTAGGTTTCCCTTCTGTCTGGGACCCAAGTGCCCCATGGCTCCTCACTGATGCCCTCGGGGCTTTGCTGGGCTCGCCTTTTCTTTTCCTTAGTGAAGGTACTTTTCAAGTCTTCAGTGGCTTCCTTCTCTTTTCGTCTGCCTGGCACGACCTTTGGGTCTGTGGCACTGCTGGAGTGGGTCTGTGGTTCCTGGCTGGTTAGTGCAGCGGGAGGCTCCTTCCAGCCTCCGTGTCCCCTGTCCTGGGATGCTGAGCTGTGAGCAGACCCTTCCCTGTGGACTTTGGGGATTTTCCTGTGGGGGAGGAGGTGGTAGAAGACAGAGTGCTGTGGGTAGAAGTTTGAACAGAAATCGCCTGCTTTGAGGGAGCACAGAAGCTGCTCTGAGAGAGGGAGAGGGAGGAAAGGAGACGGAGGAAGGGGAGGGGGGAGAGATGGAGGGGGAGAGGGAGGGAGAGAGGCAGGAAGAGAGGGAGAGAGGGGGAAGGAGAGAGGAAGGGGGAGGGGAGGGAAGAGAAGGAGGGAGGAGGAGAGAGGGAGACCGACAGTGCTTGCCGGCCACGTACCTGTGCGCTGAGCACACGTGGGTGATGTCACCCGCCTGGCCATTGACAAAAATGCTGTGGTGCCGTCCTGGGAGATGGGGTCCCTGTTGCGCCCCAGGAGGCGGCCTGCAGGAAAGGGGACAGGTGCAGTGTGCCTGTGGTGTTTCCACAACCACGACTCCCTCCTCTGGGCAGCCCTCCTCCCTGCCCGCCGCCCGCCTCCTTCCCTGGTCCCTCCTGCTTGCTCCCTGCCCCTCCTCCCTTCTCCCTCCTCCCCCTCCTCCCTGCTCCCTCTTCCCACTCCCTCTTCCCACCCATCCTCCCTCCTCCCTGTTCCACAGAAGGTGGCAGAGCTTTGCAGGTGGGGTGAGATCTGCCTTTCTCTCCTGGAGTCAAGCCTCCTGAACCCCAGGTCGTGGTGGTGATGGTGGGGAGGTGGCAGTACCTTTCTGAAAAAGAAATCCTGGCCAGTTTCTCTGGCAGTTTCTGGCAGAAATCAGCCCCTGTCGTCTGGTTTGCGGCTCATGGAATACAGATTGTTCTGGGTTGCTTTTCTCTCCTTAGAGTTTGCCCTGCACCATGTTTTTCTTTTTGCCAAAGACCAACAAAAACGTTTCTATATAGGAAAAGAGGAGGAACTCCTGAACTAACACATGGGAAAGTCAGTGAAGATGCCTCTAGATCTCTGGCAGCCGAGAATAGCCCAGAAGAGCGTGGGAGCGAGCTGGGTTGTAACCAGAGGAGGAACTGGCTTCTTGGGAGCGGCCCAGCCCTGGCTCAGCCCTCCCTGGTCTCCAGCCAGGCCTCGGTGGATGTGGCTGCATGCGTAGCCTGCTGAGAAGCCAGCATGTGTGGCTCCCCAGGGTGTGGCTCATGCCATTTTGGGCACCGGACGTAGGAGAGGGCTGTGTGATTATTTGGGGAGGATGAGCAAGTCGACTGAAAATAGATCCTGGATGTGCCGCCCCTGCACACTTGTCACATGGTGGACAGGAGCGCTTGGCATGGCAGTGGCCCCGGAGGTCACTGGCAACTCAGGTGTGGGAGGAAGGGGAGAGAGAGTCAGCTGGGCACAGGTGGACACGGTGACTGTCAGTGGCTACATTGCTCAGAGTCATGCTCTCCCATGTTCTCTTTGAGTAAACTTTTTGTAGGTATTGCACACACATGCCAGAAGTGCACAGATGCTCACTGGCAGTAAATGTCCTTGAAGGGAGCATGCCTGGGGACTGGGGCCCAGATCAAGAAGCAGGGCCTTGCCAGCCCCGAGCCCTGGATGCCCACCCGTTCTCCACCCACCCCATCCTGACTCCAGCATCACAGAGGACGCTTTTCTGGTTTTGATCTGACAAGCGTGTCTGGCTCCTTTACTTGACACTGGAAGGGTCTGATTTCCGCTGCCTCTTCCAGAAGGTGGGTTAGAGGGTGGCTCTCCTCCTCCCAGTCAAGGTGTGAGGACAACTCTCAAGCCCCGACCCTGATGCCCAGGCGGCCCGATGCCCAGCAGTCACAGGCTCCACTTACTGGCTCTTGCTGGCTGTGCCCTTGAGTGGGCCTGTGGCCCGGTGCCACCTGGAATGCCCGGTGGCGTGGAACAGGCTGGAGCAGACTGTGAGTGTGGGTTCTGGGAACGGCAGGCGAGGCTTGGAGAGACCTGCTGCGTCCCTGCGGAGACTGAAGTATGTTTCTGTCTGAGTCAGTGTCAGAGCCGCACGGGTGCCTCTCGGGGGCCATGAGCTGGCCACGAGTGAGGGGCTGGAGGCTGAGAAGAGCTCGCCTTCTGAAAGGGAAAGGGAAGGCGGCCCTCGGTCACTGATGTCACGACTCGTTGAGAAGTCCTGTCCAGGTGATGGCCTGCCCAGCCTTTCTTTCTGGTGTGAGCCAGACTATTTGTTTACTAACTGTGTCCAGCACTCTTATCCCAAGCTTGCTTCTCTCTCACTTGAAGGAAGGCTTTCTCAGTATTTGTAGTTGGGCGGGTGGAACGCCCTTTCCCTTCTGGCTTTGCTTCTCGTGGTTGCAGCCGCCCACCTAGCGAGCGCGTGCACCTTACAGTGAGCAGTGCCGTCAGCCTCTCCCCCAGCCACCGTGGCTCCCTGGCACACCTGCTGTGGTGACGTTTTAAGCAACTGGTTCGAAGAAAAGATGCTGGTAGAAAATGCCCCCACATTTAAAATGCCCTCTCTCCATCCCAGTCCTCAGTGTGTGCGTGCTATGTCCTTGCAGGTGTGAATGTGCTGAGGGCGCATCTCCAGGGACGGACAGCCGGGATGAGGTGGCGTGTGCGTGCGACGCTCACTCTCCCCCGACGGCGCTGTGGACGTTCTTTGCGTGCGCCTGCCGCTGCGGCTCCACCCCGACAACTGCCCATCCCTTCTTAGAAAAAGGTATCCATTTGCAACCCGCTCATTTCTTTGGGGCACTGAACTTTTCGGAAAGCTTCGCCCTAGACTTGATGTTTGTCCTTGCTTCATTTCGGTGGAATTCGTGCGACTCTGACAGGGGCTCTTTTCAAACCGACGATGATCCTTCCTAGTGTCTCAAACTGTCCGGTCCAGACATGTCATGACACGTTAGTACAGGCTTAATTTGGTGTGAAGGATTTTTGAAATCCATGCATGGGGCTTCCATAGTCTGCATTTCCTGTGAACTTAAGACCGCGCGTATTTACCTATCTTCCTCTTGTTGTTACTCAGTTTCTTTTCAGTTTTGAGCATTTACAAGTAATGCTGTAAACAAAAAAAAAACTACAACCTTGTGGGTGTTTCTGTCTGCACTTATCTGTTCCAAGGATAGATTCCTAGAAGTGGAACTGGCAGGTCTCAAAGTGGCGTGGCACATCATTCTGGGCATGTTTGGATGGCCAAGAGGCCATGCTGGGTAATGCCCACCAGCTGGGCCCAAGAAGACCAGTTTCCCCTCGTACCGGCCCTTGCAGATGCCCATCTTTGTGGCTCTGCCAGTCAGACTGTTCTAGAAAGCGGCGTTTCCACGTGCTCTTATTTGACCCTAGTGAGGCTGCCATCTTTATTTTTGTGCATATTTCTTCGCTTCTTGTCTCCATTTTTCTCTTGGTTTGTTTGAGAATTTCTTATGGATTTCTAAGGAATTCTATCTAGGGACATAGAGGATCGTTTTAAAATATGCGTTTAAGGAAAAAACCCCAGAACACCGTGATAGGCACTCCTGGCTGCGCAGAAGGATCAGGAACTCCTTCTGGTGCTGGCTGAAGGAATTGTTTTTATTTAATTAGGTGCGATGATTCGCTGCCTGTAAACGCGTGGACATCCTTGGCGGCTGGATGGTCACCCCAGGTGGGAGGAGAGCCACACCAGGCAGGGGCAGGACCTACTGGACAGGACTATTGAGGGTTCAGTGGGAAGCACATTCCAGGCTGGTGCCTCCAAGGTACACGTCTCGTAAAGGCATGCAAGCAGCTGAGGCAGAGAAGGGATCCCGAGTGGCTCTGTCAGTTCTGGTTCCATTGACGGAGGGTCCCCAGTGGCCCTGGCAGCCCTGCTTCCATCGATGATGGTCCTGAGTGGTCCTGGTAGTTCTGGTCCATTGAGGGAGGGGCCCACGTGGCCCAGGTTGTTCTGGTTTTGTTGATGGAGGGTCTGGAGTGGCTCTGGCAGTTCTGGTTCCGTTGATGGAGGGTCCCGAGTGGCCCTGGCAGTCCTGGTTCCGCCGATGAGGGTCCCCAGTGGCCCTGGCAGTTCTGGTTCCACCGATGAGGGTCTCCAGTGGCCCTGGCAGTCCTGGTTCCATTGACGGAGGGTCCCACCTGGCCCTGGTAGTTCTGTTCCGTTGAGGGAGGGGCCCAAGTGGTCCTGGTGGTTTTGTTTTGTTTTTTTTTGTTTTGTTTTTTTGGTTTTTTTTTTTGAGTTGGAGTCTCACTCTGTCACCCAGACTGGAGTGCAGTGGCCGCTCCCGGCCACCGCAGCCTCGACTTGCTGGGCTCCGGCGATCCTTCCGCCTCAGCCTTCCAAGTAGCTGGAACTACAGGCGCGCGCTACCACGCCCGGCTGATTTTTTGATTTATTGTAGAGATGAGGTCTCGCTTGCCCAGGCGGGTCTCGAACCCGCGGGCTCGGGCAATCCACTCACCTCAGCCTCCCAAAGGCGCGGGATTACAGGCTGAGCCATCGAACCCGGCAAGAGTTAATCTTATAAACAGACACAAGTTGATAGTTGTGTTTATGTACTAATCATACTTGTTCATGAATAAGTCACTGAGAGAGCTAAGAAAAAAAATTCAAGGATCAAAAATGAACTGTCCTCACCTAGACCTGGCTTTTTTGACTTTATTAATCAGAGAAGTTTCCAAGTAAAAGAAAGCATTGAAGGTAAGCAGGTAGGCAAAAGACCAGTAGATTATTGTGGGTATAAAAGGTATAAAAAATAGCACAAAAGAGAGCACAAATAATGGTTCAGATCTACCCATATTTGGTGGGAGGAGAAACTGCAACAGTAGGCCAGGAATTCTAAGAGTACTTAAACACAAATCAGCATGACATACAGGAAGAGAGCAAGGGATTGAGGCTTCATAAGTAAGGCAATTTTGATTTTGTTTCTGAGAAGCAAACAAGAACTGACCTAAAAATTGTTGGTGGCCACCATGTAATAATAATGACAATTCAATTAACTTTAGTATTCCAGTAGGAAATGAATACCATTTTAAAAAAATCAAGTTTGTGGCATGGATTGCAGTGATGGTATCACAATTATATGCTTGTCTCTGAGCTCGTCAAGTTACATACATTGAATATGTACAACTTTTTATGTGACAATTATATACTAATAAGGTGTTGTTTTTTTTTATTCAAGTGGTTACCCAATTTTATCAAAGGGCATAAACAAAATGTGAGCTCAGGGAGGGAGGAGCGGAAATGAGAAAAGCTAAGTAAAGCAAGAAACCAACAGGAAACCCGAAGACTATAAATATGTCAAGACTATTTATAAGCTGTCAGTGCAAGTCCAGGATAAATGTGTGCTAAGAGTTAAAATTATCAAGGGCTTGACAAACAACTACCACCACCACCAAAACAACAACAACATAAACCAAAACAAAACACTGCATGGCTAATAGAAAGAAGGTTCAATGGTGGACAAGAAAAGTGCAAAGCTATAAAAATATGAAGGATCAGGTACAAATCAGAAATTAAGGGTACCAGAAAAATAATCATTCAACATCTCACTATTGTTAGATCACAAATTTCTAGAGGGTAGAGACTGTTTCTTGTTCATTTTTTAACTACTCCTTATATATTTAAATGCCTAACACAGAATATATGTTCAATAAACATTTACTGATTGAATGAAAAAGAATTCCTAAATCATTGATTAATTTTTGGTTTACCAAATAGAATAAGCCAATTCAAAAATCACTGTGCAAAAGAAAGAAAAGTAGTGGCAGAGAAATTGAATAAATCCATCAGTGTGGCTCTCTATACTGAGGAAGACTTTTAGGCAGATGGCTAGTCCCACACTGTTCTTCTGTTTGTTTGTTTGTTTTTTGAGTCAGGTTCTCACACTGTCACCTAGGCTGGAGTATAGTGGCATGATCATGAAAATCATGGCTCACAACAGTCTCGACCTCCTGGGCTTAGGTGATCATTCCAATTCAGCATCTCGAGTTGCTGGGACTACAAGTGCATGCCACTCTAACCAGCTATTTTTTTTTTTCTAGAGATGAAGTTTCACTATGTTGCTCAGGCTGACCTTGAACTCCTGAGCTCAAGAAATCTGCCCGCCTTGGTCTCCCAAAGTGCTGAGATTGTACAGGTGTGAGCCAATGCACCCAGATGTGGAACGCTAGATCAAATAATATGAAAAGCACAGAATACTTTACACATACATATAGACATGAATCCCATATATGTATGTTTATATTTTTTTCATTGGAGTGGCTAAATCAATACCATAAGTTACATAAAGAATTCCAAACAAATGGTTTAGTGATACTATTATAGATCAAAATATGTAACATCTTATTACAAGGTGTGTAATTCACAAAGTGTGAATCCAGGGAATTAGTGAATTGCTAATGTGACTGGTATTCACAAAATAGTGCAAGAGAGTAGACTACATAAAGAAGGGTTTAAATTAATATTTAACAGATCCTTAAGGGTTATTTAGGCAAATCAGCAATGATTGGGGGACAACTTTAAAATTATCAGGTGGTGGGGCAACCAGAGGTTTTTACATGAGGTCTCCTTCTTATTGACAAACTACTGAAACATATTAACCTGCACAAAGGGATGGTTTTGATAAGAAAAAAAAAAACATCCTTTTTAGATGAAATTGTCAAGCGTTGGCTTTTTAATTGTTGTCATTTTGTTTATCCTCTGTCAGGGAAAAAGATTTTCAATGAGCCCTCCAAACTCCCAGGCTTCGTCTTACTTGTGATCAGTAGTATGCAATTTTAGCTAGCTGCCTATATCTTAGACTATGACCATGAACAGTGATGCTAACAGGCCCACATGGTCTCATTAGCACCAGGGTCTAACCAACTGAGCTAACCAGCCCCAGAGGAGAAGAACACAAAATGGGCCAAGAGAAGATTACATTTAATTTATCCCATGGGAATATACAAGGGAGGATAAAGGGAGAATGTTGAGATTTGTTACTATCAAAGCAACTGGGCACTGTAAAAGATAACATGTACAAGTGTCTTCTGTTTGGCTGCAAAAGTGTAGCATTTTCATTTAACTTTTGAAAAAACAGATTTCATATTCTGTATTAACAGAGTTGGGGGAAGGCAGTAAACCTACTGCCAGTGATTTTATTTTGTTTTACTATAAAAGGAGCTTTAAGCTGTGTGGCATACCTAGTTTCAGGAAAGGGCCTGAATAACTACTCTACTTTGGACAGTAATTGCAATCAGGAACAAATCCAGGATATGTGAGGCCTAAAGTTTAGACTACTGGGTGGAGGAGGGGAGCTTTAGGAACAAAGAGCACACAGATACCTTTTGCAAAATTTACAAACATATTTTAAAGACATTGCTAGGGCTCTCTGAGGGTCTTGGAAGGAGATCATGCAAATAAGGGTCCCTGAAGTCCTCAAGATAGTCTCAGGGTAAGTCCACCTTAGGAAAAAATGTTTGTTGAACAAATAAATAATGCTAGGCTTCTGTTGCTATATCTAGAAGTAAAATTGTGTCTAATCTTTTAAAACTGTAGTAACCGGGGTCGGTGACTCAGCCTGTAATCCTGTGCTTTGGGAGGCTGAGGTGAGTGGATTGCCTGAGCCCACTGGTTCGAGACCCGCCTGGGCAACTTGGTGAGACCTCATCTCCACAATAAATCAAAAAATTAGCCGGGCGTGGCAGCGCGCGCCTGTAGTTCCAGCTACTTGGAAGGCTGAGGTGGAAGGATCGCCGGAGCCCAGCAGGTCGAGGCTGCAGTGGCCGGGAGCAGCCACTGCACTCCAGTCTGAGCGACAGAGTAAGATTCCAACTCAAAAAAAAAAAAAAGCTGTATTAAAATCCAGAGGAAATTTTGACCTCATAGCATGTTGCACTCCAGGAACCCCTGTGATATAATTTAGTCAACCTCAGTCAATGTGGAACTTCACATGATAATAACAATTATAATTATATTAAGACCATGTTAACCTTATAATTACATGCTGCCTGTCTTTTACTGACTTGAACATTTTGCAAAAATCACTTTACAAAACATCTACTGTCACCACATCAAGATGAAAGAACTAAACGCCATCATTCATCATTCCATGAGTAGGTAAAAGAAAAATGTGCTGCAGGACCTTCATTACAATATCATATCATTTCTATATTGACCATGATACTAGTAATATGGACATAGTATCCTTTTCCATTAAACCTACAAGGTGTCTAGCCCACCTTGTTTTACAATATTTTAAAATAAGAGCTATGACAATAACTACTTTTTTGATAGTATAAATACTTTAGTCAGTAAAGTAAGTTTATGTGAATTAGAAAAATTATAATTGTAATAGGAATTTGCAAAATGTAGAATATTCTTGGTAAAGGAAGGATATTCATCCTCTTGTTTTCAACTACTAAATCATTAAACTAATTATTTTCAAAAATAAAGAATATTTTCCTACTAGTCCCTTAAAATGGTTCTAATCCTAAGTTTCATAGATGAATATATAGTACCTTATAGTCCGAATTTAATTAAAGAAGAAAGACATTTAAAACATTGGAGTCTAAAAATAATATCATTCATTACTTAGTACAGCTCCCTTTTTCCTATTTACTACTAACTTCCTTCCTTCCTTCCTTCCTTCCTTCCTTCCTTCCTATCTTCCTCCCTTCCTTCCTTCCTTGGTGCTGAAGTGTTACATCACCTTTATTCCTTACTATATTAACATTAGATAAACATATATACCTGTTTATGAGAAATATATTTGGTAAACAGAATTGCAAAAATGATTCAATTTGAGGTAGAGGAACACCTGGAATGGAACCTTTGTTTATGGCCTTCATGGTTTGGAACTCCATAACTTGGCCATAGTAATGCAAGCCATGAAAAGCACACAGCAGAACCAGAGGACTTGGCACACATGGAACATCAAATGTGCTGAACCAACAATCTCTATATAAATCATCAGGTGAATACAGTTGACTGGGTCAGGATCACCCGTGTGTCAGGATCTGCTTTCATGTCAATCACTACATTCAAAGAGAAAACTAAAGGAATTTCCCAGCTATGGACAGGTCTAGATATGCAAAATGTCCAAATGAAAATATTTTAATAGCCTATAACATTGTATCCATTTTTTATATACCTACATTGCATATAGTAGTGAGAATCTTTCTTCTTTATAACTTAAATTCCTAATTAGAAAACTGAAATTTTAAAACTTTCACTTTGCTTGAGAGTAATCCAGTGTATCTACTTTTCCTAACATTCTTCTGCAGTGCTACTACTTGCCTTCTAATTATGCCAAGGCGAGCACTTCAGCTTATAATTTTTGCTGGGAACATTAGAAACAATCTCTCTCAAATTGCATTTAAAAATATTCGGAAGTCACACCCTTGTTTCACTTGCTAAACTTCCTTAATAATGTCAACAAGAAGCTTTCAGAAGTGGACTTTTATACTAGCAAAAGTCAACTCAGACCTGTTAGGTACAGTGTACAAACTTGCCTGCTCCAGCAAGCATTCCACTCAAATTGACTGGGTGTGGCTTTTATTCACTGTTCAGTCACACTCAACAGAATCTGTTCTCTAGCTACCATTCCGTTTACATTGACATTCCCTTTATCTAGGGGCTTACAATAAGCAAACCATATTCAATTTTGCAAACGTGATGTGCTCTTCTGGTGTCTTGGAAACAGATCAAAGTATTTTTTGTGGAAAGACCTGAAGTTCAAGCCACTGATACAAATGGGTCTTAAAATGTAACCATGTAAATGCCAAGACTGGAATTTTTTTTAAACAAAAGCTTGACTATTTCATGGACGAGAATCAGATTATTGGTTGGGAATGACTAAAAAAGATAGAGAATTGTTTGGGGGAGAATAGATAACAGGGAAATTAATTAAAAATTAAGTAAATTCATATGTTACTTCTGTAGTAATGTCAGGATCTATAATAAAGATTTTTTTTCCAAATCAGACTGGTAAATGCCACTTAAAATTGTTCACACTAGCTCAATTACACCACACCTACATTTTCCTAGCCCACAGAAGAGGAGCATATCAGCCATGTAAGGGTTATATTTTTGTATACATAATAACTGTAGAAATTAATTTTTATCATTTTATCATATCACAACAGCTATTGTTAAATAATCTACAAGGTGGAAAAGCAATTCTCAATTGTTCTCTGGGGTCTTCTAGGCAATGCCTTGTATCTTGTGATATGCTAGTAAATAAACTGTACTCCTGTGAGTCATATCAGTCATCTTCTGCAGTTTGAAATATGAAATTACCCTTATTGAGGAAAAGAAAGGGAAATGTATTCTATTATAGAAAGCACGAAGAATCAAATTAGAAAGCACAAGTCAAGAGGCTGGAAAAAAGCAATGGATTTCTTATTGGATTCCAAAAAGCCACTCTCTATTGTCCAGTGAGAGCCAGCATGATCAATAATACATGAAGCGTTGAAACTTAGCATGAAGAGATACTAGCAGAGGCTGACTAGAAGTGTCATAGTCCAACTTCCTTCTGTACCCCTACTTTACCCCATGCATTGTTCTATCATTACCTGAAATAAAGCATTTGGTGCCACGAAGCTCTCCCTTGACTTTTAAAAAGATATATACTCCAGCTTTGTAGAAAATGCTCAGGTGTCTGATTATAGAATCTGGCTCCTGTTTGCTCAGTTTGAGAGTGGGAAATCCCATGAATCCCAAGAGAGGCTGAGAGTAGTAAGGGTGAGTTAAACGCTCCTTTTATATAGTCATCTTTGACCAGCATCCCCTGATCCCTTCCACTCCTAGTCCCTGGCAACCACCCCTCTACTCTCTGTTCCTATAAGTTCAACTTTTTAAAGATTCCACATATTAGATCACACGGTATTTGTTTTTCTCTATGTGGTTTATTTCACTTGGCATAATTCCCTCCCGATTCATCCATGTCATCTCATTTCATGATGCATATGTGTATCAAATCATCATGTTGTACACTTCACATACATACAGTTTTATGTGTCAATTATACCGCAGTAAAGCTGCAGACAAAGCTCCCTTGCTTCATTCCCCATCTACTCACATCTTCTGGACTCACCAAGCATGTTCTCTCTGGTTTTGTTCATATATATCAGTATCTAGAAGTCTTTCTCATCCCTATCCCCTTCCCTAGTCCCTCAGAAGGAACTAAGCTACTTCATTGTGTGAAAGCCCAGGAAAGAGTTTGAACAAGGGGTTCAACCATGTAAAGTATTACTGAGGATCAAAGAGGAGCTTTCAGGAACTCGCTGGTAACCTTCTGGGAACTAATTTTCAATGTAATTAATCAGCACTGAGTTCCAAGGCAAATATTTTTGGCAAATTAATAGTACAGAGCATGAAATCTATTTTACTTAAATTTGTCTAGACATTCTGGAAAGATAGTATCATGGTACAAAACTTTAGTGACTCATCAATGCCTCGCCCACCTGTTTTTGCATTTATCTATAAAGATGTGCTAGTTAAAGGGTATCATATCAACAGAAATCCTGAAGTCTGAGAATCAACTTTATAACGAGATAGGCTTTACTGAGAGCAGATTTTCCTACTCCCTCATTCTCATTGCATCTAAATACCATATACATATTTTAGCTTTCAGTGTTTTTTTAAAAAAAATTTATTTTAAAGATGTGGGGTACAATTCAGGGTTGAGTATACAAATGTTCATTATGCAGCTACCCTTGTTGATGAGGTGTGCCCCACCCCTGGCAGTTTAGTGCGTTTATTACATAGTCATAGATAACATGGGTAACAAATAAAAGTAACATAGCCCTTTCAAATTTATCTTGTTAATGGTTTAAAGGAAGTAGGTCAGCTAGAATTAGAATGAGGCAACACTGAGCTAAATTTGAGACCTGAAGAACTATAGCAGGAAAGGGACAGTTTTCAATTCTCCCTGAGAGGTATAAGAAAAAAACGCAACTTTATATTTTAAGATATCAGGACAAGATGACTTTTCAATAGGACAATATGAACAGATATAGCTTAATTACTTTTTATAAGATTCATTTACACTCACTGGTCCACAAAAATACTAAACACATGTCTAGAATGACACCATAATCTTATTAATTTCTGCAAAAGGGAAACTCTATAGCTAGGTTAAAGTAAAACCGACCATCACCTGGCCAGTATTTCTTAAGACTGCCAAGGTCATGGGAAATTGGGAAAGACTGAGAAATGGTCACACACCACAAGGGAGAAGAGAGATAGAAATCAAACAAATGCACTGTGGTACCCTGGATTAGACACTGGAATAGAAAGAATACATTAATGAAAAACCTGGTGAAGTCTGAATAAAGTCTGGAGTTTAGCTAATAGTTATGTGCAAATGCCAGTTTCTTGGTTTTGCCAAATCTACCATGGTAAGATAAGATGTTAACAGTGGGGGAAACTGGGCAAGGAATAATACAGGAACTCTCTGTACTATCTTTGCAAATTTTCTGTAAATCTAAAATTATTTCAAAATTAAAAGTTTATTAAAAACAACAGCAACAAAACTCCCATCAGAGAACAAGGAAATTTGTTTGAATTAATGTCCTAAAATTCAAAGGTTTCCATGTAATAGCAATCCCCCTGCTCATCTTAAAATAGTCCTGCTCCTTTATTCATATTCTTTGATAAACTTAACTCATGTATAAATGCAACCAGATTTTCAATCTGACACACCTGATTGCTCTCTTCACATGCACAGCTTCATAGTGTCAATTAATATATTAGCTTGTGTCCTAAATCCTGTTGCAACTAACCTCCCCAAGTCTTATTCCAATTTAGATATATACTCTTTTAAAAAGGCACACGTAGGCAATTTTCAAAGACATAGCTGTGACTTACAAGTGATGACATTTGAGCATTTTGGAGCATAAGCTGCATTTGCTGGGCGAACATGGCTGCGGCAGTCTTCTGTTGAATCAGATTGTTCCGTCCATTAATCTCCAGCTGAGTTTTTAAGTGTGGAGGAGGGTGAAAGTACTTGCAGTTCTCTCGAGTACACCGACCCTAACAATGAAGAATTAGACAAATTTGCATTTATTATTTCTAAAAATCTGATATAATTAAGAAAATAATAAGTGTATTTATTAAGCTCTTAGCACGTGCCAAGAACTGTAATTAGCACTTTGCATGAATTAACTGATTTAATTTCCATGCCAATCCTGTAGAATTGATAATTTTATAACCTTCATCTTCCAGGTGAGAAAACTGAGACTAAGAGAGGCAAAGTCACTTGTGTGTGTATACACAGCTAAAAGTGACAAAACTAGAACTAAAACCCAGTTAGTCTGATTCCAGAACTCATTCTCTTAGCCACTCTGCTCTGCTCTGCTTTGATAAGCATCAAATTATATTTAAAACAAAAATATTAGAAACAGTGTATCAAATATTACAGATATAAATGAAAACTTTCCAACATGAGATGTAAAACAATGTATGTTTAAATTAAACAAGACTCAGGGTTTGAATCCACATGCACACATATGCAAGAAAACTTTTTTTTTTTTAGTTGAAATCTCACTCTGTTGCCCAGGCTGGAGCGCAGTGGCATGTTCACGGCCACTGCAGCCTCCACCTGCTGGGCTCAGGCAATCCTTCTGCCTCAGCCTTCCAAGTAGCTGGAACTACAGGCATATGCCATCATGCCCGGCTAATTTTTTGATTTATTGCAGAGATGAAGTCTCGCCAAGTTGCCTGGGCAGGTCTCGAACCCATGGGCTCAAGCAATCCTCTCACCTCGGCCTCCCAAAGTACTGGGATTATAGGCGTGAGCCACCATGCCCGGCCAAACAAGAAAATTTAGAGAAAATATTTAATAACTATATGCACATCAATACATAAACTTTGGACTCCATTATTTGGAACAATCTAGGCTCCAAAGCTCTTTTTCTCGAATCCATGTAAGGTGAGAAACATCCTGAAATCCGCTGACATTCTAGTAATTAAAGAATACATTCCTATACATGGCAGCCATACTGCTCCTTAGATTCCGGAGGCAATGGCCTGAGATCGCTCGCATAATGGAGACCAAACTGTATTTTAAATTCTCAAAATTCGAATGTTTTACTGATGCCTTAAATACTTTCAAGACAGGATAGTATGTCAGTTCTATGGCATCAAACATGCCTTTAGTGTCACCTAAATGCTGACATAGCTGCTGCTGATGGTGTTTCTTATATAGCGGAAAAGGATATCACTAGACTAGTTGTTCATCACATTGTCATAAAGCTACTGCATTTAACTCATGAGCACTATACAAAGCAGCTAATGATTCTCTTATTTGGATTACTAGATCCACCACAATCCTTTTAAGACAGGCACAACTGCAAGCAATTCTCTTTCCCACAGGTGGTAAGATTCTGCATAGTGCATGAGGTTATGTACAGGAGGAGGAGGTGGAAGAAAAAAGGCAACTTTTTTTGGACCCAAGAATGCAAGTTGCTAGGCCACCTGAATTCCCTGGAGAAAAACGAGTTCATTCACCAACTGTTTTCATTCAACACATGCTATGCATTTTCCTTATTTATGATGCCTAAACAGTTTACATGGTCACTTCTACATGTTTATTTTGTTATGAAAGCATTCCTGTATTTTCACTGAGAATCAAGGATGTCCTTCAAAACTTCTATAGATCTACATATAATGCAAACCCAGATGCACTGCAACGGCTCTTTTTAAATATTAGATCACTAGGACAAGGAGACTCAAATGTTTTACCTTCCCTGGCAAGTAGCTGAGCATAACTTAAAACAGTGTTAAAAATTAAAAGATACCTTATTGTTTTCTGCCAAGTCTGCTGTTTTGTTTCTCCCATTGCTCAATTTACTTTTAATCAAATTAAAATACTTTTACAAAATAAAATAATATCTTAGTTTCAATGTATCTTTGTACTTCTATGCAAATCCTGAAAAAATACAATTTATTGGTAGTATGAGTTGAGAATCGTATTAACTTAATCTTCCTAAATTCTTAAAAGTAGCCTAGGAATAACTCCATAATATCAGCACGTGGACGGACTGTGAGGAGATCTTCATATGTGCTAAAAATCACAACAATGGAGGTCTTTTCCCCATTAATGCACCCCTAAGAGAAACCATAAGCTTCTTTTTACACTTACCACAACCTGCAACAAGGCAGTCACAAGAATTTTAGTCCCTAGACTCTCCACCCTCCACCCACATAACTGTGGTTATCTGGCTCAGAATTAACAACCAAAGAGGCACTTGGTGATTTCCACAGCCAAGCATTCTAGTTTATACCCCTACTTTACCGTTTTTCTGTTTTTCTTCCTCCCCCCACACCCTAACATTAAAGATTTCCCCAAGGCCCAGTTCTAAATCCTTTGCTCTCCTCTCTAATCTCTTTTCCCTGGAGAAATGAAGTTGTTCCAAAGTTTCATCTATCACTGCAATTGCTTAGATCTTAAATCTTTATCTCTACCTCTGACCTCTCTTTTGAATTTCAGACTTTTTATTACCAATTGCAGCTGCATTTGGAGATCCTGCCCCCTAACCAGGTCTAAATAACTTACTGCTGACCTTCCTTCTCCTTTGGCTGTTTTTCATCTTGCTGCATACTCACATTTAGGGCCACCCCTCAAATTCTTATGCTTTGGCATAGTTACATAGCAGTAGTGAGAAAAGAAATTAGGCAGCTGTTGAGCAGTATTGCTTTAGGATTGCAAAGCCACCCAGACAGCTTGTTCAGCTAGCCATAGAACACAATTTGAAACCCTCTTGCAAAAAAAAAAAAAAAGGCTATATAATGAGGACTGTCCTTTATATTCAGGAATTCTAAACAATGGATCTGTTTTTTAAAAAAGAATAATTGAAATTTCACCATTTGTTACAATTTAGAGTTTTAATATCATTTACATCGAATGCAATCAGAGAGAGGGAAAGAATGGGAGGAGAGAACACAGTATACTTGGTACATTTCTTGCCAATCTACAGATAAAGAATTGAACATGCCTTTATGCTTTAACATCACTGTCCTTTACATATAGTAACTTTTCCTAAGCTTTTTCTTGGGAAATTAATGACACTTTTGCAAAGCAAAAACAGTACACAGAAATAGAAAAAAGAGAATTCCACTTTAAAAATTACATCAAGTTGGGCTATAAAACTAAAGTATGGAATATGAGGCAGCGTTCAATTTAAAAAAACTTACTCATCTTAGTTATGAGATTTTACTTGATTTACAAAGCATTCTTTTTGAATGACAGAATCCATAATTTAATTCTATAACAATGCAAATGCATAGCAGTAATAACACCTTCCTAGAGGCTGCTGCTTATGTTAAAGAAAGCTTATAAAATTAAGAAAAACCTGCATTTTTTAATCCAAACAATAGAAGAGGAGACCAAGTAATTTAGTATCTATGTTATCTGTGGAATACAACATTTCAAAAGAAAGCCATAACCTTCGTGTTTTCTCAAAATGACTTTAGAATTCAGGATAATGTATTTGTATACACAACACTTGGTGATAATAAATCTCTACATAGCATTCATTCTTCAAGAGGCCCAAACTTGGTTATAGGCCAAAATACTTTAATCGGCATTTTGGAGAGAACTTTGTTTTTGACATTTGTTAGCACTTGTTTTTAATCCTTGTGGAGGATTAAGGCTTTGGTAAAGCATGTAAGGATGGAATGGAGTAGAGGAAAGGGAGGGAATGTCCTGGCAGAGTTGGTAATCATTTATTAATTTGTCCTTTGGAAAACCAATGACCATGGACTAGAAAGGTTCCAGTGATTTCCCTAGGCCAGCTAAAGAACTCTGAGTGGGCTACAAGATACCCTATTACACTGGGTCTATAACAGCCCACTGTGATAGGCCATCGTGGGTCTGAAAAATTACGCGTCAGATTCCCCTCACCAAGTCAGTGGTATTTCAAGTGCTCCTTCTTCTAGTCAAGGCATACAGGTTCAGAGTTGCCATGTACTAGTGCAATGAACTAGACCACGTCATAAATGACTCTATACATGTTGCACCGATGACAGCTGCCATCCTCTGGCGGAGGAAGCTGTATTCTAAATACAGCAGCTAAGGTTAGTCAAGACATGTACATCAACCTCTCCCTCCACCCCCCACCACATCCACACAAAATTAAAGAAACATTGAAGAGATCAGAGTTTGAGTTCATTTATGCTTGCCTCAATTTCCCTCCTTTTCCATTTCCTTTGGGCTTTAAAAAACTTGTCATTCTCATCTGGTCTCTCACTGTGTTACTGAGTTAAGAAAATAGCAAAGTGATTCAATAGAAAAGTGATTCTCTGCTGAAATAAGTGCTACTATACCTAAGAATCTTCCAGCTCCCCATTCCCATCTACTGTCTGAAAATGTACCCAAAAAGCAGCAGGGGGAGAAAACGGCCAATGGCATTTCTGAACTACATCTGCATCAGAAAGTTGGTGACAGACAAAGGAAAAAGTTGCAAAGCATTTATAAAACTTTCCAAAATCAATCTATTGCCTTTTTTCCTACCTTCAGGCTTTTCACAAAGGAGTACAAAGCCTTTGAGTAAAAGAGAAAAGTAGCATTGTAGAGATTCAAATGCCACCTAAGTCTAGGGAGTTATGAGAGCCAGAGTCTGTCAGATATAAGACTTCCCATGCACTTGGTGGCAGAAAAACCCTGTGAAATGTACTTTTTCATGTTCATAAGAGAAAGCCCTACCATCTATCAGAATAAGAAAAGGAACCTAGGAAGCTGAAAATTACCCTTTGTCAGTCACAGTATCTTAACAAAAACAGCTGTTTGCAGAATAACTTGCTTCTTTAAATACACTTGGAGTTACAGGGGGGAAAATTCTAAATATCCCCTCTCAAATACGATAACTGGATTATCTTTTCAAAGACACAGTTTCACCGATCTGCTAGACTACCAAGAGTTAAAAGTGAAGCATTAAATAAGAGCCCCAAACAGATGATTTGTTCTATGAAGAAAAATGTTGTTATTGCATTTTAATGCTACGTATTAAGTGAAAAATTCTATTGAACTGTAACTTACATGCACAGAGGTGGCTTCTCAGAGGAGGCAACAGTGATTTTAGAATTACAAAGCATATGTACTAAGTTTCCTCATTCCCGCAAGCATCACAGACCTATTAAAAGCTAGTAATAACCTGAAAGAGCTAACAGTTTTTGAGTCAACATCAAAAATTAGCCAGATATCAGCATACTAGTGGCACATTTCCTACTTTTTTCCTCTTAGAATTCTGTATTTACAAAAATGGATATAATCTGCATCATTTTCTCTTCCAAATACTGTATCCTCTGTAAGTATTGATATATTTGCACAGAAACATCCTTAGAATTTAACTTTTAAGTTTGAGAAACAGGCAAGAAATTTAGGAGGAAAAAGCCTTTAATAAACCATTTCCTAAATATGTTGAAGGTAAAATTAATGAGGCTAGACATAGACCCCCATGAAGAGAGCCAGCCAAGTACCCCCTACCATAGCAGCTAGCACTGCATCCTCTTCCTTGTGCTCTCACAACTCTGTTTTCTTGACACATCCCCCACACCCATATACAGGGCAATGACTTTATCAAGTTTGAATAGGCGAGAAGCTGGGAGGAAGAGCATAAGAATTTTTTGCCTATCTGCCCATAGAGAGAGAGAGCTTTTAAATTGTGACCTCCAAATGACGATGGGAGGACTGGGCTCAACAATCACACTGTTGTTCTGAAATAGCCCACTAAGATAATTTGATTCCTAGAATTGAAACATTTTAGGACTGAACTGGATTTTAGGGAACATCTCGTGCACCTTTATCTTAAGAGAGAAAGAACGTGAAGGCCAAAGGGGTGAGGTGACTTGTTCTAATTCACAAGCATTCAGTAAGCACAAAAGCCAAATTTCCAGACTCTCACTACCTGATATGGATTCTCAGCTCAAATGACTTTTCCTCTGTAACGAGTTTCCTGAAACCATCTCCCCACCCCCAACTCCATTTATCTCTCCCTCCTTTGTTCCTCCAACTGTACCTTGTACTCAGTTTTATCCAAGCTCTTATCATTGTGTACATCAATAAATTGTTTGCATACCTGTCTCTCCTATTAGACTTTGAGCCTAATAAAGGCAGAACTAAATCTTCCACTTCTTTCAATCTCCAGGGATGTGTCTGTGTCTGGTGAATAGTAACCATTCCAAACAAGTTTGTTGAACTTTGTGAGAATAATTTTATAGAGCATAACACTAAGTCAGCCTTAGAAGCCTGATTGCTCCTCTTGCTATTTTCTTCTCACTCCAAGAAGAGAACAATAGTCAACACATGACTGAGGCTGTTCCTGGTTGTTCCAAATGAACCGTTATTCTATACAGGTCCAGAAAATAGCTAATTCCTAACTCTTTTTTTTTTTTTTTTTTTTTGCTGTGAATATACACCCTAATGTATATGTGGCCATCATGGCTAAAAAATCCTGGTAATTTAGTATGACTTAACCAGAAGTTACACGAATCCATGAGGCAGACAGACAGAAACCCTGGTCTAATTCCAAGGGTCTCCAGCCACAAGGACCCCCAGGGTATAGGGCCCCCTTGGATGAATAAAGAAGCCAGCAACAGATCCATATCTAATCAGCACCTGGACCTGCTCATGTAGAGTCAGCTTAGGAAAAAAACCGCATTCGCCAAATGCCCCGCCCCCGCCCTGAATTTCTCTGAACAAGCTGCAAGTCAAACTCCCTGAAGCTACTTAGACAAAGGTGGAATACATGACTTTCAGAAATTCACAGCGTGTGGGGCCTTCTTGTGGCTCTCTAATGCATATGCTAACTTACAAAAAAATATCCCTGGCTTTCCTTCAGGACCCATGTTCAGCTTCATTTACATTAATAGTTTATTTCCAAATAATCATGAGCTTGAAATTTTAAAAGCAGATAACACTACAAATTCTAGCTGATGCTCACACTGAAAGCAAGCCTGCCTCGATACCCCAAATCTGCTTCCTGCCCCCCTCCACCCCACATACACACTTTTTTACTTCTGCTCTAATCAAATACTTTCAATCGCTTTAGAAAAATATTAACTGTTTGTATACCTAACCCTTAACTGTACCCCACAATTTTAAAATTAAAAATATGTTAAGAAAGAAAAAGAAAAATATTAACTGAATGACTAGTCAATAATAAGCTAATCAAGAATGCATCATATCTGTTTACAAACCAGTCAACCAGAATCAAATTTAAACCCAAAGACAATGAAGCACATTGGTACTAAGCTATCAAAAGTCAGAAGGCATTCTCGATAATAAGGCGCTATCTTCAGAGCAGCTGAGAGCTGCTAACATAAAATGTCATCAAACAGAAAAAAAGGAGAGAAAAGTAATGGCATTCAATTTGATACTCCAAGAAATAAAACACACATAAAATCATGCAACTTCAAAATGCTGCTTACTACTTAGGCTTTGTTATGAAACAGCATAAATGGGTGTCTCTCTCTGGCCCATTACTCAAATCTCCTGCTCCTAGGGTTCCCTCACTTCCTTCTTCTGGACACCAGATCTAGTGATTGCCCCAGCAATTTAGAAGCCAGGGCAAAGAAGACACCAGCAGCTTGCCCCCTTTCTTCCCGGCTAGGACTTCAGCTTAGGATTCGATCTAGGGATGCTAGATTTATCAAATAAAAATCCAGGACTCCTATTGAATTAAAATTTCAAACAAACAATGAATACGTCGTTTTTGTTTTTGTTTTAGTGTAAGTATGTTCCATCCAATATTTTATCTGGCGATCCTCTTCTCTGCTCTTTTACCTTGGTGAGCTGAGCTAAATAAAGGCAAATCCTCGAAACCCATTTTACCCCTTTACCTTAAGGTTCGGAGCAGCCCTCTCCATGGAATCAGCCCAGGCTCTCCTAGGCCTTCGTTGCCCAGAGTAAAGCAGAAGGCACTCTCAGCCCCAGCTTACCTGACCAGCTGCGAGGAATTTGAGGAAGTTGACTGTGGGAGAAAGCAATTTTTGATCCCATAGCTCCTCCCACCAAAAGCTTCACACGGCTCGCTGCCCAGTCAGCCACTTCACCCTTCCACTCACAGTGGCGCAACTGTATATTTAAATGTCCTTGATGTCTGCTGGAGCTCCCCCTTTAGGCTAGGATGAAGGGGGGCATGGTGTGGAACCAAAACTTGCCTAGCCGGGACTCCAAATTTATAAAACAGGTTTTTGAGCATATAAAGCATTACATAAAGATGAGGCTTTTATGTTTTTTTAAGGTTTTTAATTTATTTGTGTGTGCATTTTTTTTCCTTCAGCCCTGTCGTTGGAATACTCAAATTCAAGCAAAAGTCAACCACTAAAGCCCAGGAAAATGACTGCTTAACCTCATACTTCTATATGCAAACATAAACTTGATCTAGGTACAGATTCAAAACATGCGGATGAATAGCCATTATTTGCATAGATAACTTTTTCAGTCAATCCTTGATTACTCATATTAAAAGAGAGTAAGAAGTAGAGAGGCATGGCTAATTCTAATGAATCAAGTAATATTTTCAGGAAAAATGACAATCCCTAGTAGCCCCACATTACAATCGTGGACATTTAGGAATCAATTGCTAGATACAGTCCTGAATTTACTTTTTATTCATTAGGAAAGCAGACTCTTTCATTGGAATTATCAAAGATTCAACATTAGTAAGGTGAGAAAGAATGAAATTGTACTATATTGAGGAAATTTAAGATATAGACATATCACAGATACATCAAATGATAAAGTTGGAAAGGCTCTTGAAGGCCATTTAGTCCAGCATTTGCCAGAGTGTGTACCACAGACCACCAATCCCAAGACAGAAGCCTCAAACACTAAGTTTTCTGGTCAAATGATTATAAGAAATAGCACACTATCTTCCTCTGTTGGAGACTGACAATATACAATAAGGGTTCTCCTATGTCCTACAACCTGCTTACTTTTGTTAACCCAGCATTTCCCAACACTGCTCAGCATAGAAATCATCTCTCCCCTTTTCATCAAATACCTGTTAACTTCTCTCCTTGGTGTATCCTTATGAAAATACTGATCTAATAATCCAACTTCCTCATCCTACAGGTAAAGATACCAAAGCTGAAACCGAGAAGGCATAGTGTTTTATAGGTCAAGTTACTTTTCCTTCATACTTTTGTTTTGATTTCTCTCCTAAACAGAAAAATAGAGTGAACTCCAAAAAACTGGATCTTCTGTTGAAATGATGTTTTTGCCTATCCTTGATCTCCCAAAAGCTAACAAAATGTGTGTTTTTTTCCTATGATTGCTATAAAGTGACATCCCACAATAATCTTCCCAATACTCCTTTCCAAAGCTGTTAGTTTTGTCAGATCTTTACAAATGACTACTGCAGCTTTCTTCTTTTGTTTGAAGGCTTCAGTCAAGCAACTTCTGAAATAAGAAAACCAAGTCTTCTCTGTCTAATTGGCCTTCCTACATCAGGACTTTTATCCCTTGAAAACATGCCAGTTACTTTAAGTTTTCTATGCCTTAAGGGTCTCAATGAGTTTTAACTGTACTTAAACTTGGGAAGTCAGAAGGTATTGGGCAATCCTCTCAGTTCCTAAGGGTTTCAGTTTTGCACTGAGTGGGGTTTCCACTTGGCAAAATTGAATTTCTTATCTCTAAGTAAAAAAGAAAGTCTCAAAGAAGAATCTAATTTAGAAAAATAATCTTACAAATATGTAAGGCAAGCTTAAGGTGAGAGAAGCACTGATTATTGTTCAGATTTAAACAATTTTTCTTTGCAAGTCTCAAAGTGTGTAGCTAGGAGTAAGTTATATACATAACAGCCAGTCATGTATCTCTCTACTCAAAGGTTATATAAAGGGCAGATACAGTTATTGATTTACCTCTGCCTTCTGAAATTAGGGGGTACAAAGATAAAAATCAGTCCCTCTTTTGCTAAACATGAGCCTTCTTTCAGATAAAGAAATGTAAAGACATGATGCCAAAATAGCTGTTTACAGGGTCTTGCTAAATTGACAAGTGTGAAATCCTACTTTAAACCCCAAAGTCAAACGTATCCACTTTAAAATAAGCATGTTCCTCACACTCCTACCCTACTACCAAACTAATATCAAAAGTGGAATTTCCAAGCAGAAAGTTTTTACATAGTGACATGGACTGCCATTAAAACATTTTTTGAAGCATCGACTGCCTACATTTTGTTGGTGACATTACATATCTTATCACCAAAAGTCTTATTGAAACCTTTTGCAGGCAATTGTTGGTGGGAATGTAAATCAGCACAACCACTATACAAAACAGTATAGTATAGCGCTTCCTCAAAAAACTACAAACAGAACTACCGTGTGATCCAGCAATCCCACTGCTGAGTACATACGCAAAAGAAAGTAACTCGGTATACTGAAGAAATATCTTCACTCCCGTGGTGTTTATTGCAGCAGTATTCACAATAGTGGATATACTGACTCAACCTAATTGTCCATCAGTGGATTAATGAATAAAAAAAAGTGATATGTATGCACAGTGGAATATTATTTAGCCAAAAAAATGAAATCCAGTCATTTTCAGCAACACGATTGAGATCGGAGGTCATTATGTTAAATGAAATAAGCCAGGCACAGAAAGACAAATATCATACATTCTCACTAATATTTGGAAACTAAAAACAAACAAAGAAACAATTGCACTAATGGAGACAGAGAGTAGAGTAACTGCCAGAGGCTGGAAAGGGTAAGGGGGAAGGGAGATAAAGTAGGGATTGTTAATGGGTACAAAAATACAATTAGATAAAATGAATATGATCAGGTATTCAGTAGCACAATAGGGTGACTATAGCTCTCAATAATTTATTGTGTATTTTAAGATAACTAAAAGAGTAGCATTGAAATGTTCCTAACAAAAATAAATGATAAAGGCTTGAGGTGATAAATATCCCAGTTACTAGATTTGATTATTACACATTGCATGCCTGCATCAAAACATCGCATGTGCCCCATTAATATATACAATTCTGTTCCCATCATAATAAAAATTAATTTATCAATTAAAAATAAAATAAAATTTTAGGCAGTTTAGAGTATCAGGCAAATTCCCAAAGAATAACTCTAAACTCCAAATGTGTTGTGTATTTAAGTGCCAGTTTTAGAAATGTGGTTCTTTTAAAAAGCATCTAAAAATTAGCTAACTTACTGTATGTTTTTGTTCTACAGACATGAAAACAAGCAATTTGTTACAAATTCTTTCTCTTTTAAAAATAAAGATCTACTCTGCCTGGCCTGAATATCTACCAAGTATATTTTCACCCAAAATGTATTTCAGAGACGTGAACATAATTGACAAAGTTCTAAATGAAACTGCTGAGATTACTTTGTAAAAAAAAAAGTCTTAAATGACCCTTTCCCAGTCTAATTTAGTAAATATAGCAACCTCGTTAAGCTCACCTTCAGCTTTCAGTGAACAGTTAATATTTGATGATGATGAAACTGTTCCTAGTATTTAAAGAACTAAACAAGGTCCTTCACAAACAATATAACTAAAAATGGGTTTAGTTTAAAGAAAATAAAGTGATAAAGGGAGGGGTTTTTTTGTTTTAAGATAAAACAATTCCTCAACCATAAATATCTCATGGCCTTACACAGAAGTTGAAATATGATCATGGTCAAAGAATGCCTATCTTCAAATTCAAAACAAGGAAACAATAAAGCAAAGAGAAAGTTAATTAATTAGCTTTAAAATCTGTGAGCTGTACTCCCTAAGTCAATTCAAACAGATGGAACAAGACTTATTGGAAGAGCAGTACATGTGTAAGGATGTGGTTGGTAGTCATTAAAAATGTGTATTCTCTATATTAAGCCCCAAAAGATTTCTGGGTCATCCAGGCCATGGTGATAGTTTAACGAGTGCCTTTTAATGAGTGAAATCCTTATTTTGGTGAAGAAAAATAAAGTAAAATACAATAAATCAAATCTACTAAGCTCCATTGTGCCTTCCCTTAAAACCAGTATATATTAGAAAACCTCAGAAAACATGTTGCTGAAAAAATATAAAATGGGTCCATTTTTGTCTCTTATATAAGGTAAATCAAATCCCATTCTAGAAAATATTTGATAAAATAGACACAGTGAAACAAGCTAGATAGTGTAAAATATTAGTGTGCCTTAAAAAAAAATTTTTTTAGAAGCAGGGTCTTGCTTTGCTGTCCAGGCTGGAGTGGCATGATCATAGCTCACTGCAGCCTTAACCTCCTGGGCTCCAGCAATCCTCCTATCTCAGCCTCCAGAGTAGCTAGAACTACAGGAGCATGGTATCATGCCCGGCTAGTTTTTGTTTGTTTTTTTAAATTTGAAGAAACAGTTTCTTGCTATGCTGCCCAGGCTGATCTTGAGACCCTGGTCTCAAGTGATCCTCCCACCTCAGCTTCCCAAAGTACTGGGATTACAGGCATGAGCCACTGTGCCCAGCCAGCGTGCCAATCTTTTATTACATTTATTTTTTTTACTATAAATAACTGGAATACTAACTTAGGTTTACATTGTTTCATGTTTTGCATTTACTTTATATACTAGACTCTGGTACATAAGGACAAATGACCCTTTAGATGTGAACCAATTCAGGCCATTTCTGAGTGTGCTGGAGAAAAACAGCTTTACCTCTGTTACTTTGCATGGGACATTTGTTGATACACATTTAGAGACTAGGTTGGGGCCACTGTAAAATTATATTTTCCATTAATATCATGAAAGTAATCATAAAAACAAAACTTATTTGAGAGATTTATAGAATGCTGTGATCTGGTTTGCATTTTTTCACACCATGCCCATCTTAATATTAATGGCTAACTTCATTGTACATTTACCGTGCCCCACACACTGTTTGAAGTGCCTTCTATGCAACATCTCATTTAAGGTTTACAACAGAAGAAACTGAGACTTAGAGAAGTAAAGAAACATGGCCAAGCTGATAGAACTAATAAGCGGCAGAACTGGGTTTTGAACCTGTGTGATCTGTGTCCAGAGGTCACACTCTTAACCAATACACTATTCTTCGTAATACTTTGATAGTGCTAAACTGAGAAATGAGATGACACAAATAGTCCTACTATCTGGGGTGTTATTTTCACTCTAAGATTGCCGATCAACTGGCTGTTAGCTATGTCCAGAAGCTATTTAGTAGCCCAAACTTACGGCAAATTTATTTTGTTAAGTACCTAAAGATCTTGAGTGACTTGAAAATGAATAAGACATGGTAACTGAATGAAAGCCTTCCACACTTTCTGAAGCAGAAAAATTAGTATAAATATGTCCTCTCTTAACACAACTTTTTAGTAAATGTCTGCATGATAGTATTTTGTTAGTTGGTTTGGGAGAAGCAGTGTTAAATTATCAGAAGTTGGGTCATGAAAGTTTAAGATAATGACAATGACCTGACAAAAGTAACAGTGTAGCAATATCCCACAGAGACAGAGAACCAATGGAAGTAGGACTCAACAAAAGAGTTGGTCTGTGCACTTTGTGACTAATATCATCACTCTAAAAGAAGAATCTTTTAAAAACACAGTAATGCCGTTCAGAAGCTAGTTTACTCAGACTACAAATGTCTGAGTGCTGTAAGTCGGACACAGTTACAAAGCAGAGAAAGCTTCCAAATGATGACAAGAGAGCAACCTTATCACAAAAATGGTACAAGGTGTTCTTCTGAAGCATTTCATTCTCCAAAGAACAAAGGAAAATGAGAAATCAAATAAAATTCACAAACCACCTCACCAATTCAGTTTCAGTGGGTGTTTTATGTAAATTACCATAAACTTGGTGATGCTATAAAGTGGGGGTAATGATATGTGGACCTCAAAACTAGGGTTTAACCATGTCATTGCTTCAAATGTACAAGACTTATGTTTATTTATTTTATTTTCTATATTCCCAATTTCTTTTCGGTTAAGTAAGCATTGTTCAAAAAAAAAAAAAAACTAAAGGTTTTTTAATACAAATGAATGTGCAGCTGCGTCATATAACCACGTCAATGATATAAACATATCAATTCTATTCTACAATTTATCATTTAGGTTTTCCACAGCTTGTAAAAGATGAAGTGTTACAGACATTTGCTGATGACAGTAGGGAAATCTAGCTCTTATAAAAAGTGACTAGACAACTGAGTATGCAGAATTAAAAGTGTACTTATACTTCTAAAGACAATATAATAGGGAAAATAATAACAAGAACAAATAAACCTATTGTTATGTGAATCAACTGTTTGGAACCAGGTCACAGACTATTCATACTCTGAATTCTAATGTATTTGTACCTACACAAAAAGGAATAAATTTAAATTTAAATATGAATACTATATTTTATTAGAAAGAGTGCTTGGTGAAGATTCAAGTGTCCTAAGTTCTAATTACTTTTAGATCATGGGTAAATTATTTTCCAATCTGTTAATTAACTTCTCTAGGAATAATTCCTCCGCCTACATACTTTATAGGTACTTTGAAAGAATAAAGGAACAAAGTAAAATTTTGTAAGCTTTGGAAGTAAATTCAGTTCACAATGTAAATAATATTATATTTATTTTTCTTTATTAGTTCTAAATATTTACTGAGAATTAAATATAAAATGTCTGACAGATTATAACTGCTTTTTTACCATTTTACCGCCCCACAAAAGGTAATGCATTATCATATGAGTAATTCTCAATTCTGTGAGTAATATAAATTACCATGTGCCTAGGGAGGGAATTTATATATGTATTATGTTAGAAAACTGAGGATAGTTTTCTTATTACAACAGGATATTACTGTTAAATAGTTGCTGCACCCACAGCTTAGTGGTAGAGTAGGTGAAAGGGCAGAAGATAAAAAAGCAAATCCAAGCTTTAGTTTCATCCTTGCAAATAACTAAAAAGAGAAAAGAAATATTGCTCATTTTGCTTTTTTCAACTGGCAATAAGCCAGTGCCTACTTAGGAGACTAGTTTATCTAGTCAAGAGACATTCTTTTACTATCACAAGCTTCTTAATTTGAGATTTAGCATAACGAAAACACACTTTAGAATCACAATGAATTAAACATTCAAAGTCATTTCTATTATATAAAACAGCATGAAACATCACACTCTTTGGTTGATACTGTTTTTATGTTAACTGATGTAATTACTGTTATATTTTGCTTATAACATACATTAGAATGATAAAAAGAAATCAGGCGAGTCATTTTTGCTGGCAAGTTAGGATACAGCAAAACAAACAACAGACTGTAAGAGAAGATGTTAATGATGCTTAAAATACTAGCAAATAATTATAGATAAGGGATTTTAAATATCGTTTACACAAATTGGTAAAATAATAAAATTGAATCTCATTTGAAAACTTTATAAATGTTTGAGCTAATTTTCCATTAAAGTTTTTTTTTCATCTCAATAGGCTAACCTCTTGGAAGTCAAGACAGATTCAGGTAAATGTAAAACATGTTTGAATACACTATACATACACACACACATGCATATATGTGACTTTCGTCCTCACACTTGGGGCTTATGACATTTTGAAAATCCCCCTGTGGCAGCTAGCAATGCCTACAATACAGCTTTTGGTATACAAAAAGTCACTAATCTTTCCAAAGGGTTATAATAGACAAATGAATACATAATTTTATTTCTTTTTGGTTTCATATATTTAGACACCAATGCAATTCTTGCCTAATCACCTGTCATGTAATGTTACATGAGAAGTTTCTATATGCTCCACAAAAATAGAGTTCTGTGAGCAAAGAATTTTGAAAACTTCTTGGGTTAAACAGAACTAAACTGCTGTCTTTCTTTTTTTTCCCCATGTTCTGCGCCTTTATTTATTTTAATGATATTTTCATATCGATACATATAGATCTATATAATTCTTCCTAACTACTTCATAAAATTCCTTCAAAATAGTATTTGATAGGTGTACTTTCAGGTAGTTTTTAGGGCTTTGCTATCTCAAACAGAGCTATGAGTAGAAATTATTTTTTTGTTTTGTTTTGTTTTCCTCTTTTAATTTTTATTTAAAATTGTGGGGTACAATTCAGAACTAGGTATACAAATATTCACTGTACCTGGTCTTTCATGCAGTACCTCTCAGAGCCTTTTCTCAGCTAATAAGCATTGTGACATTCCTTGGGGGGAAATGTTAATGGGCCTTCCAAAGATATACAAGTCTTCCAGAACAGACACTATTTCCCTTCCACCAGAACTGAATATAAACAATAATCTGAGAAAGAAACCATTCGAACAAGTGGAAGTAGTGAGGAAGGAATAGTCACTGGGAGAACATCAACAACAACACATTGGGATGGGGGAAAGGAGTAGTCCTGGGAATTCTGAAACTTGGAAACATCATCCTTAACTGGCACTCTCTTGAACCATTATGGTTTTCTTTAAACCAATGGTTCTCAGACTTTAATATTAATCAGAATTATCAGGAGAGTTTATTGAAACACAGACTGACAGAACTCCACCCCACCCTCCTGGGCCTGCCCTCCCCCTAACAAGTTACTGATTCAGTGGGTGCCTTAGGTAGAGCCTTAGAATTTACATTTCTAACAAGTGCCCAGGCGATGCTGGTGCTACTAGTCTGCCTGTCATTGGAGAGCCCCTGCTCTAAGGAAATACTGATCTATCCAACACTGGATTTAGCTATTTACCAAGTATTTTCTCATGTTACTGATAATTCAGTTTCTAAAAGGTCATACTGAAAGGATTTGGACATCTTCATTCCACACCTCTGACATCAGTAATGATGTTAGCAGTCATGTAAACCGAGGCCAGTCCAGGTCAGGAAAAAGAAAGACTGGGCTTCTCAAAATCTATTCTACATCTCCTAGGAAGCAATCATTTTCTGTTTACAAACTAGGCCTATTAGTTATAATGGTAAGTACTTATTAAAATAAGAGCTCTGTATTGCATGTTGCTCACATTTGCTCTACAAACTTTTCCAGTGTTTTCTAAATGTTTGCTATGTACCCAAATTTAGCAGAATAAAGAATTTTCTAATAAATTCCCCTCAGCTCTCCAATAAATTCATACCTTTACTCATCACAGAATCCTCAATCATTTGAAAGCATTACCCTTTTTCCTCACACCCCTCAAAAAAATATCCAGAAAGAGATAAGCTGAAAGGAGGAAAATACTTTTCACATCAAATAAGCAAACAACTCAATGCTGACCACAGCGTTTCGGCATGGATAATCAAAAGTTGAAGTATCAGTAGATTCCTACACCTCAAAACGAGCACTGAATACAAAGTTCATCAATTGCACCTTGCAGTGAGGTAGTAAGGAAAAAAATACATCTCATACAACACTTTCTCCTTTTCATAGCGAAGAAAATAAACACCTGTCTAAGGAGTTTCAAGTAAGAGTTACTCTTTCCTTTCTGTATTAAGAGCAGCCTTAGCAGCACTTAGTTTAATTCCAAATATCACTGGAAGCCTATTTTAAACTGGGGCCCCCAGTTTACAATACTGAAATGCCCAGAATACATTAACATGTCTAAGTGAAAAATACTTAGATAGCTTAATACATTGCAAATAAGAAATTCAGAAACAGAATTAGCCCTTTCCCTTGCTGACTTGCTCTCTTACTACTTATACAACCACATGCTCCAAGATATAGTTCATAAGCCTTTCCTAACTTTCTTACACTTGCATCTTATGGGCCACCTGAGATCCAATCCCCACCACTACACAATATGTCCATGTAACGAATACACATGTGTACCCCTGAGTCTAAAATAAAGCAAAAATACTTGCGTCTTGAAAGTACTTTTTTACTATTGTCCTATTTCTTTTAATTCACAAAAGGCTTGGAAATGACCTTCAAGAAAGATGCTTTTCCAATAAGAGCGGTATAGTAAGACTAAAGAGAAAGATTGTTAAAATGGGAAAGGTGGGATGATGGGAATAATTATATCAGAAACTTCAGAATTCTAGACTAAGGTTAACTGCTGCAGCTAGGCCCAAAACATAGCTGTGAGTTTTCTGGCAATCATAGTAAATAGGAAAATGTATTGAATTACATTGTTCTTGCTGCCTGTTAAAACAAAGCATACTTTTAAATAAGCACCTCATGTGTAAAAACAACCATACTACAATCTGTGAAAGAAACAAAGAAGACTATGACATGGAACAAACCTACAAGGAGTTTACAGATCTCTCTACCACAAATGCCAAGGCATGAGGAGTGATGCTGAGGGGCCCTAGGACTTGACACCTCCTTGGGGCTTGTGAACAAAAAGGGAGAAATCAAACGCGCTGTTGAGAAGGAGAAAGAGCAAGTTTGATGGGGAGAATGACTTCTCTCTCTGGGTCATAATTAATCACAGCTCTTCATTTTTGTTGCAAGGAAAGCAGAGGAGTTTATAATAGAAAATGAGTGATAAAAATGGCAAAAACAAACACTCTCTTGGCAAGGAGGGGTCTATATATATCATCCTTCATTCATTAGTATGTTATTTTATTCATTACATCATTTACTTCAAATACATTATTAATGGAACTGTAGTATTTCAATAACTATCTCCCAATTCCCTTTTTTACCTTTCTTTCTTTCTTTCTTTTTCTTTCTTTCTTTCTTTCTTTCTTTCTTTCTTTCTTCTCTCTCCCTCCCTCCCTCCCTTTCTCTCTATCTCTCTTTTATCTCTGACTCAGAATCAACGTCAATTTTTCTTCGATATTTCTCTCATGGGAGAATAGGAGAATTTGTGGAAGAAATAAGTAACATATGTTCAAATATGTTTTATCATTTCAAAGATGAAGAAAATGTCATGTGCCACCAGAGTGAGACCTCGAGAATTTGAAGAGTGAGATAGTCTTTTCTACCTGTCAGTTGCCTATTGACACATGCAAGTCACAATTATGGAAATCATTGTCACTTCTTGATATCAGCTGAATGTTGCTAAATAGTTAAAATCATTGTAAGTTTATTTCTTTGTTCAAACACTTCTCTAACACTTCTCTGTTCTTGAAAGCAGAGTCAGTTGTCCAAACCTGAATCATATCTTGGTTACTGAGAATTGCACGAAGACCTCAGGATCACCTCTTCTGAAAACCAGCAATTACTCTCTAGAAATGGAGATGAAGATGAGGAAGATATACTTCATAAGCCTAGAGATACTTTCTTAAACTTCCATCTCGAAATTACCTTTTTATTATTTTCTTATTTCTTTTAAAAGCAGATTGTTTGGACTGAATTCTAGTTATTGAGGTTTTTTTTAAAGCATCATCTCTACATTGGCTCTCTCAGTTAGAATTTTTCTTTGCCTTTCTGTGTTCAAACTCTTTGGACTTTCAAAATATCACTGTGTATTTAGAGTAAGAGTTATTGATTAAACTTTAAATATATATTTTTATTGGACTAGGCAGTCATCTTTTTCAGAAAACTCTTTTCTGCAGACTGTGACCTTGTACTTGACTCACAATGACCTTATTAGCATTAATCATGCTTCCAAGAATACCTTGATTTGCAAGCTACCCATCTGTTATAAAATTCCATTTCAAACATTTTAGATGGAAATAATGAATAATATTGAAATGAAAATATTACTAGATTATCACACTAATTATTTAAAAATAACATTTAACAGTTGCTACTTAGCAATTTTTTTTAAAAACCTACATAAAATTAAAAACACTTAAAATATAACTGTTGGAGAATATCCAACAACATTTGGCCAAAGAACATTTCTATAATTCTAAGGGACAGAATTAAATTTGCAAATATCAGCAATCTGTAGGCTATCAAATCTAGGTTAAAATGTTGTTGAGTGAGGGAAGTTGGCACATGGGTATATAAAATTTTCATCCATATTTAAATAAAAATCAAACAGAGGGCGAAACTACAGATGCAGATGAAGAGCTTACTGGGCACCTCTCAGTTGAGCTCATATTTGTTCTCCTTCTCTCAAAGTGATTCAACAAATTCATGTTTCGTTCAGAAAATATTTTTCAAGGTCCTAATAAATGCTAGACCCAAACAATATGGTGGTTAACAAGATGGCATCTAATACAAAACAAACAAAAAAATGTATGACAAGACTTCAACTTTAGCGAAATATGATACTGAAATGAGTACAAGAGCAGCAAGCTGAAGTGAAATGGCCACCACTTTGTACTTAGCCCTGTTGGTTACGACTGTATCTCAACTTCATCACAGGCTTTCCCTTCCCACTGTCACCACCTTACCATTTCATACCTTGCATATTTCAACAGTTTTCTGCAAGGTCCTTCCTCTTGCCAGTCTCTTTTTCTCTAACAATTTTCTTGCATAGACTGATGGTGTCATTTCTCACCTTAAAATTTGTCAGATTCCCCTGTGCTACAAAATAAAGTCCAAACTCCTCACTGACTTGTAAGACCACTGCTCTACAACTCAAGCTCTATGCTTCAGCCATTTTGACTTAACACCCAACTGCCCAAATACATCGTTTTTCTTTTCTATCTTTGCTAGGTTATCCCCTCTGCCTGGAATATCTTCCTATCCCTTCTTCAAAGAATACCTCTCTGACAACTGCGTCTTTAACTACCATGGCTGGATGTAATCCCAGTCCCTTCCTCTCCCCTTGGACTCTTAGCTTTTGGTTTGTAACTAGCTTATGACACATAACACAAACAATCTTATACTAAAAGGTCAGGCAGGAACCATGTCTTCCATAACTTTGTATTCTGCACAGTACTGAGCCCAGTGCCTAACAAGTAATAGGTTTCAATAAATGTTTGGTGAATGACTCATTTCTTTGGGGAATTGAATGTACATAGAATTCTTAACGGATTTAACAGGACTTTCAGCATTAAATAGCTCTTGACATTTATAAAAATCCTTGCAGTAAACCACGACCAATAGTCCTACAAATTGAGTGCTGCTGCTTGCTCTTGTATGAAGAGAAACAGAGGCAGTAGGATTCTTATGACTTGCTCAAGGCCACACAAGGAGCCCTTGTTCTGTTTATGCTACTTGCTGATACCATGTTTCATTCCAGATACTCCAATGATTGCATCTGCAGTTCACCCAAAAAGAAGGCATTTTTCAAGACTACGTCTCAGGATTCTTTGAAAAATAAGTCAATATTCCAAAGTGAAGTTCTTCCTTCAGCGGGGTACTGGCAGAATAAAGATGGGCATGGTTTTAATTTTTTTCTTACACCAAAGACTGAATTTTTTTCTATGTAGAATGCTTTCCTGGCAATAAAAAGTGAAATAACCAGGGAATTACAGAAACTATAAAGATTATATTTTTATAAAAGCTGGAAAAAAATTAAATTCATTTAAGTGGAGCATGTGATAAGCATAAACCATAACAACAGAAAAACAACTCCTGGGATAGGTATTTAAAAGCAAAAACAGGGAGTTCATGGAGATATTAAAAATTCTCAGATTGTTACTTCAGTTTTACTATCTTTAACAAATGGAGGATGAACAAAGATTTGTGACAATGTGGTCTTAAAACAAGGTACTTTTAAAACAGAGCAAGACTCCATCTCTAAAAAAGCAAAAATAAAAATGTGATCTCTAAAATGTACTTGAAACTGAGTAACAGATTATTGATACTACAATACTATCTGCTCAGTGTATTTAGAGGCATATAAAAGATGGTAAAAGAGTTTAAAGTCACAGAGAAAAAAGTTTTCTGTGTGCAGTTTTGCATGCTAAAGTCCGAAATTAGAACATTGCTACTATGTGGTTAGCTAGGAAATCATGGCTGACACACAGGATATGCCTCGATTTAGGGAATGTGTCATATTTAATGAAGCTATATAACTGCGGACTCCATGTTTTCAACTTTATGGATAGTTTTCACAGTGTGGGAACTGCCTTCACTGTCTACTGTCTACCTATAAGAATACTGATAGAAGCAAAGGCTAATTTCCTGTCTACCAACTTCCAGTGGGTAAATAAAAATTTGAGCTTCAACAGAAAAAAAGCCTATTCATGATAGAAAAAAATCCAATCCAGGGCACACATTTACATGCCTATAACCAAGTTATAGCTGCGAAACTGTTTTTAACAGATGGATGGTATAGGCATATCTACTTAACTAAATAACAAATTAGACATGACATTAACATATATTACACAAACTCATCATAAACATGATACCAAAAAATTACCTACTCTGTCTTTAGAGACAACATGGTTAAGCTCAAATAGTGGAGATAATTTATAAATTAAAAGGTTGAAGAACAAATGGAAGTGTGCACTGACTTCTAAGAAAACAGTATCACGAAAGATGGCAAAAAGTGAGTTAAAATTCTAATTTCGGGCAAACCCCTGGGTCCCCTTCCCATTGTGAGAACTTTTCTGTCTTCTCAATAAATCCCGCCTTAAAAAAATTCTAATTTCATCTAGCAGGAAAACTTGACCCTAGGATGAGAAATGGAGGCACAGAAATGGGAATATTGAAAACACAAGCAGAATTATAAATCTGGATTAGACATAATCAACAACAAAGTCACAAAATTAAGAAACCAAAGAATGATTACATAGTGGAAGAAGCACAGAAGAAAATGAAAAGATTATTTAGAGCTAATGAGAAAAACGCAAACGGTTAAGATTCCTCTGAAATATGTAGTCTCATAAGTTAAGGATCAAGTGACACACTGAGACGGAAGAAAACAGGGTCACCTTAGGGACAGTACATGCAGAAAGCTCATCTGTAAAGGCAAAAGGATCAATATGTAAATGATGTTCTATGAATAAAGCCATGTTCTCGGAAGAACAAATTGCTATTTCCAGATGCACAGAAGTACCTTTTATCCATATTTCACAAAAATCTGATATAGAGAAAAAGACAATATTTGTAATGACGTCATACAACTATGCTCTATGAAGAGAAATATTTATTGACCAAGTAGGATTAGGTATATATATTTCTCTAACATGTAAGAGTTTCTTCCAAACAAAAGAGTTGACATATGATAGACAGTTCTCAGTTTTCAAGTTTTCACATCTTCTTACTTAATGGAGTTCCTCTGGCAAAGAGTCAGTTTTACTTGTATCATCAAATTGTAGTTGGGGAATACATCTCTGGCCCTATCCCAAGTCCTTTCTCACCAGATGCCCAATTGCAACTTGACTGTGAGGTGGAGAGAGAAAGGATCTTACCCATAAAGCAACGTTTTAAATAAGCTGGGCTAGATTCCAAGTTATTTTACAAAAAAAAAAAAATTGACCCATAATAAAGCTGAATCGCTACTGCAATATTTTCAGTTAACCTATGACAGGTACGTTCCTAGCTGGCCAGGGCATTGTACTAAATAGTATATAACAAAATCAGACACTAAAGAGCTTTATGCAGTGAAAATGTAGGTGACCCACAGTCACTGTTATAACCCCCAATTCTGGCTGGCTAATTCAGTGCAGTGTTTGGGACAAGGATGGACAAAAGAACAGAGACAGCTCAGTGTTCTGACACTCAGTGATTAAACAAGGCTTAGTATCACAAAGTTAGATAATTTTATTTTAAAATTCAAAACACCCTGCTACTCTTCCTCTTTTTTACAAAACATATTGTTCAAGTGATTATCAATGAACTACATATAAATCTTAAAGTTTTAATCTAAATAAACTATCCTGAAACATTAAAGAGGGAGGGATTAGCAAATAAAAAGTTTGCCTCTCCATGCTCCATTTTCAAGTACAAAAAGTAAAGGAGAACCATAAAGTTTCACAGGCAGTGCATCCCATTGTCAAGTGGGGCAGTGTGACCATGATAAGAGCCAGATGCTTTTGGTGTAAGACAGTAGCACAATTGATGTTTCTCTCCATTTCCTTCTCCTACATAAGGAAAAAAGACTGAAATAATCAGAAGAACATTGGAGTCATCAGGCTCTTTTGATAACTACATATGTGACCTCAGGCAAGTAACAAGAGTTATTCATCAAGAGATTCTCATTGGGTCTCCATTTTATTCATTGTAAATGATAAAAATTTTGAACTGAATGTTCTTCCTTCTATAGTTAAAATTCTTGATTTGCTAGGTTTGTGAAGTGCTGTTCTTAACTATTTAGTTATCTGAGTCATCTAGCTTTTGGGAGTCAGTCCAGCATCAGTCATTGAATGGATTTCAGAATTCTCTTATTACCATATCCAGAGTTTTTTTTTAAAGAAGAAAGAAAAATGAGAAGAAACAACAATATTCCACTGTATTTCTAAGCCTCAAAGGACAGGAGATACATGTGAAAGACTTTCATTATTTAGTTGGTTGCTCAAGTTGTTCCAACTTTAGCCATTGGGAGCTCCTTCATATTGGCTCCTATGTACTCATGAAAGCATGAATTTCTAGCATTTCCTTACTTTATGGCACCAAAAGACATTATAGCTTCATCTTGTATTTTCCCTGCCTCCGTTCAGAATCAGCTTTTACTCCAAGGAGCTCTGGTTTCTTTATGGGAGAATGGTATTAGACAACAAGATGAGGGTACTGGGTGTGCTCATTGCTGTTGGGGTATCATTGCTTCTAGGTCCTCTCAAGAAAAACCTAGGAAGTAAAAGCATGCATACTAACCTATGCATATGCACACATCTACATATATTTCTGAATCTGTTTATCTGTATATATACACGGATATCTCTATTCTAATCTATACCACAGAATTCATCCTAACCTTCCCTCTTTTCTTTAACTTTCTCTGATGGTTAGAAAACAGGTTCTCATTATCTGTTCTCTATTCATTTATTTGTTCTACCCTAGTATCCACATAAAATATTTATGTATGCCTTTGAGGAACAGATTTATTAACTGGAGTCCAGCATTCCTGTGTAATTCTTTTTATCCTGATTATAAATATAGCACTGCTAGGGTTCTTTTGATTAGTGTCAGCATGATACTCCTTTTACATTTTTTTACTTTTAACATTTTTAACTAAAAAAGTCAAGGAGAACAGTGTTGTTATTTGTGTGAAAAAAGAGAGAATATGTATGAACTTATTTGCTTGTATATACATAAATATCTGTGGGAGAGGGAAAACTAAAAATATAGTTGGGAGGTAAACTCTAGTGAACTGGGAAAAGAGATGAGGATGAAATTTCACTAAATACTCTTATGCTTTATTTTTAAACTTTTATTGAGATATAATTTACATATTCTAAATTTCATCCCTTTAAAGTACACATATCAGTGGCTTTTAATATATTCATACAAGATTGTGCAACTATCACCACTATTTAATTCATTTAATTCACCACTATTTAAGAACATTTTCATTGTTCCAAAAAGAAATCTTGTACCCATTAGCAATCACTACCCACTATCCCCAACCCATCCACCCACTGTTCTCCTGGCAACTACTAATCTGTGTTCCATATCTACCATGTTTCATATAAATGAAATCATACAATATGCAGTCTTTTGTGACTGGTTTCTTTCATTTAGCATGGTGTTTTCAAGGTTCATCCATGTTCTAGCATGTATCAGTACATTGTTCCTTGTTATTATTGAGCAATATTCCATTGCATGGACACACATACTACATTTTGCTGATCTTAATCAACTTATGATTTGTTTTCTAAATTTTTGAACTGTGAGAAAATATTATCTATTCAAAATTTAAACTTTAATAGAAGAAAATATAAAAAGCAGGAAAAAATTAAAAATTCATCAAGTAAATATTGTAACAATAATAATGTATGAAGAGCTTTGTTTGGTAATTTGCCTGGACTCACAGACTCAATAGTAACTTATACTCACACTAAAATTTATTACAGCAAAAAATACAGAGCAAAAAGCATCAGGAGAAAGATACACACCAGTAGATTAAAAAGAATCCCAGAAGAGGCTTCCAATGTCCTTTCTTGATGGGGGCCACACAGGAAACACACAGGACTCTCTCTAACAACAAACTACAGAGGTATGTATGGAATGCCTCTGCCCTGGGAAGCCCACATCTAGTCTCAAGGTCTGAGGCTCAGATGGGGCCGAGTCACATATGCACATGATGCTACCAACTGGCCATGGCAACTAAAAATCAGGACCCAAACAATGGATCTAGGTTCACATCATCAATCTTGATCTGGAGCAAAGCAATCCTGATAAGCTATTATGGCATGGTCCATTGTTTCAGGTGTATACAACACAATCATCAAGAAGTAACAAACTGAATGAGGGCCACATTCCCAGAGGATGGCTAAGGGTTCCCTTGGAGATATACAAAGGCTAAGCCACCAAACCTGCTGTGTTCACTCCTTCCTCACATGAGATTTCTTTATTGCTAACTCCTGGCATTGAGGTATGAATTGTAGTTGAACTACAAGTCTTAAAAATGAGGGATATCAAAGAAATGCAAATTAGAACTACACTGAGATACCACCTAACTCTAGTCAGGATGGCCGACATCAATAACTCAAAAAACAACAGATACTGAAGAGGATGTGGTGAAAAGGGAACACTTCTACACTGATGGTGGGAGTGTAAACTAGTACAGCCTCTGTGGAAGACAGTGTGGCGACTTCTAAAAGATCTAAAAATTGATCTTCCATACGACCCCACCAACCTCTTACTGGGAATATACCTGAAAGAACTCAAATCATCCTATAAAAAAGATAGCTGCACACGTATGTTTATCGCAGCATTGTTCACAGTAGCAAGAACATGGAACCAACTGTGCTGCCCATCAAAAGAGGACTAAATTTTTTAAATGTGGTACGTATACACGATGGAATATTACACAGCCAAAAAGAAGAACAAAATCATGAACTTCATAGCAACCTGGATGGACTTAGAGTCTATAAAACTGAGTGATCTTTCACAAAAACAAAGAACTGAGTATCACATGTTCTCACTCATAAGCGGACCTTGAACAATAATCGTAATACTATAAGAAAACGATTGGCAGTAGCAGGAAACTGCCAGGAGGCAGGTGGAGAAGCAGGATTGGCAATAGTGGGAATCTGCCTGGGGAAGAGAGGGCACACCTCATCAACAAGGATACCTGCATAATGAGCATTTGTATACCTAACCACGAACTGTAGCCCGCATCTTTAAAATAAAAAAAAATAAAAGTTTTAAAAAAAGAAATGAGGGATAGTTAGGAATTGGATATCATTTGACCTATGCTTTACCTATAAATAGGAGCTGTCTGTCTTCATGGAGATCAGTCTTTTCCATTTAAAACATAAAGAATAGACACCCCCCTGCTTTGTGTAGGCTTGCTTTCTCCTAATTATGTCAACCTTTCCAGCTCTTAGAATAGAATCCAAAGTCCTTAGCATAATACACAGAGCCCTACCTAATCTTTCCATTCCTGCTACTTCCATGAACTCATCTCCCACTGCTCTCACCCTTCATCCCTCTGCTCCAGCCATGCTGATGACTTTGAGGCTCCTCACACACACAAGGCCCCCTTCAGCTTCAGGGCTTTTGCTGTTACTGTTCTTGTTGCCTGAAGTGTTCTTCAAAATCCTCATGCTCACTCTCTCACCTCCTGTATGCTTCTCCTCAAAGTTCTCCTCACTGGGGTCCTCCCTGGGCATGGTATCTAAAACAGCAGGCCCTGCATTCTCTGTACCCTTTCCTGGCTTCATTTGTTCTCACACCTGACAATGTAACATTAATCTGAATATTTGCTCCTTCTTTACTTGCCCCTCCCCCAACCCTCAATGAGAACATCTGCTCCTTGAAGACAATGACTGTTTCTGGTTCACTGCTAGTGAACACAATAGGGCTCACTCAGTAAGAACCTATCAAATGAATGAATGAATGAACGAATGAGGTGGATATAGACAGACAATGGATGAAAGAAGGAAAATATTTGGAACCCAGCAAAATCCCTTATTTTTAGTTCCAGACTATAGAGGAAATATTCAACTAAATTATTATTCTTTCTCTTAGGATTCAATTATACAAATATTTAATATAATAAAATGTATTTTAGAAAGATGATTTTGGTTCCCCTTAAAGAGACTGCCTTTGTCTAACAGTCTATTTATTTATTTATTCTTTTGTTTTGCTAGTAACATATTTGTAAAAGAAAAACAATGCAGAAATGAGTAAATAGACAGTGAAAGTACTCTGGAGGTTAGAGAGAGGGGAAGGGCCAGGGATCACGCATTTTGAAGGGGACAGCTGGAACACATGGCTGCATCATAGCAGCTGTGTCAATAAAGCTCATCAAAATGTCCCCATCAAACTGTCTTCTTGCATTGCTGTTTAAGTTCTTTGCCTATTTTTCTAGGAAAATACCCTTGAATGTGTATTTTTTTATTATTAAAATTCTTGGTATATTAAAAAAAATTTGTCCATCAAATATGTTACTAATTTATTTTCTAAATTAGCACTTCATTTCTGTAATTTTCTCACCAAAAATGCATGACTTAATTGTGAGAAAGCATTCAAAAAGCCCAAAGAGAATCATTCTAGAGAGTAACTGACCAGTACTCATCCAAAGTATCATGATTGTGAAAGACAGGAAAACTGTCACAGATTGGAAAATAAAGACACATGAGGAGTAATTGCCATGTGGCATTTTGGATTGGATCCTGAAACAGAAAGGACATTAGGAGGAAAACTAGTGACATTCAAATGAAGTCGGGTAGTTTAGCTAAGAATATTGTACCAGTGTTAATTTCCTGGTTTTGATATCTGTGCTATGCATGGTATGTAAGTTGTAGACACTAGAGGAATCTGGGTAAAGAGTATAGAGGAACTCCATGCATTACTTTTGTAAATTTTCTGGAAGTCCACAATTATTTCAAAATAAAAAGTTTAAAATGTGAGGCTGACCTATAAATATATATTGTTTGGATACTAACTGTAATTCCTTATTTCTTTCAAAAGAGGTTTTTGGAATGTCCAAATAGCATTGACTTTTACCAGTTAAGAATACGTTCTTTAAGCAAATCAAGACCACAATGAGATGCTACTTCACACCCTCTAAGATGACTGTAATAATAAAAAAAAGGTATTGGCAAAGACGTGGAGAAATTTCTGGTGAGAATGTAAAATTGTGCAATCCCTGTGGAAAACAGCTTGGTGGCTTCTCCAGAAGTTAAACACAGAATTATTATATGACTCAGAAATCCCACTCCAGGTATAAACCCAAAGGCATTGAAAACAGGCATTAAACACGAGTGTTCATAAAGCCAAAAGGTGGAAACAACCCAAATGTCCATCAACAGATGACTCGAATAAAATGTGGTATATCTATACAATGGGACATTATCTAGCCATAAAAAGGAACAAAGTACTGGTACCTGGGACCATTTGGATGACCCTCGAACACATTTTGCAAAGTGAAAGAAAGCCACTCACAGAAGATCATGCAAAGCATGATTCAATGCGTAGGAGATGCCCAGAATGGAAGAATTCATCAAGAGGAAAGTATACTAGTAATTCCGGGGGCTAGGGAGGCAAGAGGATGAAGAGTGAGTGGTAATGAGTACAAGGTTTCTTTCTGAGGTAATGGAAACCTTCTAAAATTAAATGGTCTGAGTCCGCAAGTTAGAGACCAGCCTGGGCAATTGGTGAAACTTCATCTCTACAATAAATAAAAAAATTAGCCAGACATGGTAATGTGTACCTGTGGTTCCAGCTACTTGGGAGGCTGTGGTGGAGGGATCACCTGAGCCCACTAGGCTGGCATGGGGTGGCCGTGAGAGTGCCACTGCACTCCAGCCTGGATAAGAGTGAGACTCTGACTCAAAAACAAATAAAATAAAATAAAATAAGATGGTCATGATGGTTGCACATCCTTGTCAATATACAAGGGGGAAACCCAAAAAACTTGGTGTTTACACAAATTGTGTATTTATTCTTACATGTTTAAACTTCAGTCACCTCCAAAGACCTTATCTATCAAGACGCTTTTCCCACTGCTCAAAACAGTCTTTGAACTTGTCTTTTGGTGTCTTTAAGTGCTTCTGCTGTTTTTTCTTTCACCTCTTCTGCATTGGCAAAACGTTTCCCTTTGAGGACTTTTTTCATCCAGGGAAACAAAAGAAAGTCACTCGGGGAGATCAGGTGAATAGGGAGGGTAGGGCACAGGGGATCATGCCACGTTTGGTCCAAAACTGCTGAACACTCAACGTGGTGTGGGTAGGTGTGTTGTCTTGGTGGAAGAACCGGTTACCTGTTTGCCACAACTCGGACATGTCTTCCACAACACAGCCTCTCACAACGTCAGCTGGGACACTGATGCCAATGGGTTCCTAGAACACTTACCAAGTGGGAGAAGCCTGGACTACAAGGGCCCTGCCCTCTAAAAGATATTTCTGGGTTTTTTTCAGATCCTCCTTGTATATCAAGATCACAAAGTTGTATACTTTACAAGCATACATTTTGCAGTATGTGGATTATGTCTCAATAAATTTGTTATAAAAATGAAAAAAAAAGAATACGTTCTTTAAAAGATCAGCATTATAGAAGATAGAGATCCTTAAATAAAATGTTATTTTCCTTGACTCTCAGGATGACAAGTGCTGCCTACATGTCTTTATAATGAAAGCAGTCCTCTTTGATAAGGCTTATAAACGGTGCTAAGTCTTGCATAATCCAAAAACCCTTGGGATTATGTTGCTAGGAGTCTAGCTTCTGGTAAACTTTCTCTTAGCAAACAGGGATGGCTAAATATTCAGTCAAAAATAGTCAAATATGGAAGGAGAGCCAAGATGGCTGACTGAGGACATCCCACAATTGCTGCTCTCAGAAAAGAAATCCATATGGAGGAGAGGACCTAGGGCCTTGAGGATCAGCATGAAAACCAAATCTGAGTGTGAGACAGTCACCTGGGGGTTTGGTGGACAGACAGTTCTAAGCCCTGGACACCCCTAGATGTGGCCCCATGATGAAATTGGGAGAGCACTCTTGGAAAAGGAAGGGGTAAATGAAAGCTACAGCTTTTTTTCTCTACACACCTCATACAAGCCTCTGCAGTTCCAACCAAGGGAGAGACAACCCAGGCCCTCCCCCTGTACCCCTTCTGCACTGGCCAGGGAGGGATAGCAGCCCTGAATTGGGACAGACACCAGCGGGATCCACATGGAGTCCAGCTAACTCTAATTCCCAAGGATCCCCAGCCTCAGCAACCGCCAACCCCTCCCATGGAGAGTACTCTCTCTCTCTTTCCCTCTACAGCACCCAGCAGGGGTGACACTCCACTTCAGGCAGCACCGACATCTGATGCAGCCCTAGATCAAGGTGGCAGATTTGGCTTGTCCTCAAGGTACCACCATCACTACAAAAGCCCCTCTCATGGAGCAGGGCAGGAACTAGGAGGCAGGGCACCTCTGTGCAGCATGGCAGGGGAAGTCCTGCCCACCTGCAGATTGAAGCTGAGATATCAACTCTCCACTAACAGAACAGCTGCTTTACTTCTACCCCTGGGAGGAAGGGGCTGTCCTACCTACAAGGAAGGAGGCCACATCATGCCACCAAGAGCACCTGTGCCAGAGCAGAGCTGTGGAGCCCCTCCTGGCTGCCTCCCAATCCTGCTGACAAGGTATGCAGGCTAGTGAGAGGGCTGCCAAAGCTCCTAGACATCCAGGGCTCCTGGTACTTGTGTCAGAGGAAAGGGAAAGCCTCTGAACTAGAGGAAAGGACTTGCCCTGCCCCCACCAAACTGCACCAGTGAAGCAGTGCCAGGAGGTTTACCCCCAGTTCACAATCCTGCCTTTTACCACTGCCTCTCCTACAAGCAGACCAGAGAAGGGAGGTCAGGATAAAAACAACAAACACACACACACACACACACACACACACACACACACACACTGCTACCTCAATAGTAGCAACCATATCTAATGAAAAAATAAATTAAAAAATAAAAAGAGAAGAGTCTGCCATCACAGATGAGGAACAACCAGTGAAAACCACTAACAATTCCCAGAGTCTTAACATGTCAACACCCACAATGGAGCTTTCCAGATCCCAAGCAATGGAACCCATCTAGAATGTAGAATTCAGACTATGGATGGCAAAAACACTCAACAACATCCACAAGAAAGTGGGCACGCAAATAATCCAAGCCACAAAAACAGTGCATGAAGTGAAAGCTGACCTATCCATTCTAAGAAAGAAACAAACTGAACTTCTGGAAATGAAGAATTCTCTCCTGGAATTTGAAAACACAATAGCAAGCACTAACAGCAGAATCAACCAGGCAGAGAAAAGAATCTCAGAGCCTGAAGATCAAATTACTGAACTAACTCAGTCTGACAAAAACAAGGAGAAAAGACTTAGGAAGAATGGGAAAAGCCTAAGAGAGGTTTGGGATTTGTAAAGAGATGAAATCTACAGTTGATTGGCTTCTTTGAGAGAAAAGAAAACTGGGAACACCTTGGAACAAGTCTCTCAAGAAGTCATCCAAGAAAACTTCCTCCATCTTTCTAGAGAGGCAGCTATGCAGATGCAAGAGATTCAGAGAACTCCTGTGAGGTATTAACATAAAAAGACCATCCCCAAGGCACATAATAATCTGGCCTTGCCAAGGTGAGCATGAAAGAAAAATTCCTAAAGGCAGCTAAAGAGAAGGGATAGACAATCTACCAGAGAAGTCCCATTTGAATTTCAGCAGACCTCTCAGCAGAAATGCTACAAGCCGGAAGCGACTGGAGTCTCATCTCTAACATTCTTCAAGAAAATCAATTCCAGTCAAGAATTTCCTACCTTGCCAAGCTAAGCTTCATTAATGAAGGAGAATTAAAATCCTTCCCATACATCCAATCCCTAAGAGAATATGCCATCTTCAGATCAACTTTTCAGGAGATGCTTAAGAAAGCTCAAAACACAGAAATGAAAGAATGGTTCCACCTATCACAAAAGCAGAAGAAACTCAGTAAGTACAGAGTTTACAGACCATAAAAATCAACAACAAAACCTAAAATGCAAAGCAGCTTCTTAATAGCAAAATAAGAGAAACAAACCCCTACAAATCAATAATTAACTTAAGTGTGAATTGACTGAATGCACCACTCAAAAGGCATAAAGTGGCAAATTGTATAAGGAAGCATGATCCATCCTTCTGTTGCCTTCAGGAAACCCATCTCACTGCAAATTACATCCACCAGCTCAAAGCAAAGAACTGGAAAAAGCGACTCTAGGAAAATGGAAAACAGGAAAGAGCAGGAGTAGCTATTCTTATATCAGACAAAACAGACTTTAAACCAACGAAAGTTTAAAGAGACACAATATAATGACAAAAGGCTCAATCTACCAGCAAGAAATATCCATTTTGAGTATACACACAGTCAACACAGGAGCACCCAGATTTATAAAACAATTGCTAATTAAACTAAGAGAGGATGTAGACAGCCATACAATCATAGTCAGAGACTTTCAAAGACTTTAATACCCCACTAGCAGCGTTAGGCACATCATCAAAGCAAAAAAACTAACAAAGAAATCCAGAACCTTAACTTGGCACTCGACCAATTGGACCTAATAGGCATCTACAGAACACTTCACCCAAGAACCACAGAATATGCATTTTTCTCATCAGCACATGGAGTGTACTCCAAGAACAACCACATACTTGGACATAAATCAAGCATGAACAAAATAGTTCTCAAGGAAACAGTCTAACATAGCACCTAAATAAGCTTGTAAGTCAAGAGCAATCTAATCCCAGAATCAGCAGATCAATGGAAATCATCAAAATAAATTCACAGCTAAATGAAATAGAGACTAAAAAAAAAAAATCATATAAAGGATCAATGAGATGAAAAGCTAGTTCTTTGAAAGGATAAATAAGATTGACAGACCTCTAGCCAGATTAACAAAAAAGAAAGGGAAAATTAAAGTAAACACAATTGAAACAAAAAGGTGATGATACAATTGATGGTAAAGAAATACAAAAGATTATCAGAGATTACCACGAACATCTGTATGTAAGTAAGCCAGAAAACCTAAAGGAAATGGAGAAATTACTGGCATCATATAACCTCCCAGGATTGAAACAGGAAGAAATTGAAACCTTAAATAGACGAATAACAATCCAAGAAATGGACTCAGTAATAAGCAATGTCCCTGCAAAAAAAAAAAAAAAAAACCTTTGCCAGATACTTTCTCAGCTGAATTCTACAAGACATACAAGGAAGAGCTGTATCAATTCTACTGAAAGTATTTCAGGCAATTGATAAGGAAGGAATCTCCTTAGCCCATTCTGTGAAACTACTATTATCTTGATACTCAAAAATGGCAAAGACTCAACAAAGAAAGACAAGTTCAGGCCAATTTCTCTGATGATCATAGATGCAAAAATTCTCAACACTATTCTAGCAAATTGCATCCACCAGCACATTACAAGGATCGTTCACCATGACCCGGTGGGCCTCATTCCCAGGATACAAGGTTGGTACAACATATGCAAATCAATAAATGTAATCCACCACATAAACAGGTGTAGAACCAAGAACCACATGATTATCTCAATAGATGCAGAAAAAGCATTTTACAAAGTCCAACATTCCTTGTTGATAAAAACCTTCCAGCACCTAGGCATCAAAGGAACATTCCTAAAAATAATAAGAGCCATCTATAACAAACCTGTAGCCAATATCATACATAATGAGCAGAAGCTGAAAGCATTCTACCTAAGAACTGGAACAAGATAAGGATGCTCACTCTCACCGCTCCTATTTTAAAAAGTACTGGAAGTCCTAGCAACAGCAACCAGGCAGGAGAGAGAAATTAGGGGTATCCAAATAGGAAAAGAGGAAGTTAAATTATCCCATTTCACAGATGATATGAGTTTATACCTAGAAAACCCTAGAGAGTGAGTCTGTCAAAAACCTTCTTGCATTGATAAATGACTTTGGTAAAGTCTCAGGAAATATCAGTTGCATGTCTATACAACAAAAACAAGCAAGCTGAGAGCTAAATCAAAAGCACAATCCCATTCACAATAGCCACACACACAAAAATAAAATATCTCAGCATTCATCTAAACATCTTTCACAATGAGATGTTTACAATGAGAACTACAAAATACTGCTTAACTAAACTGAAGATGACACAAACAAATGGAAGAACAGCTCGTGCTTATGGTTTTGAAAAATTAATATCATAAAGATGTCCTTTCCACACAAGGTGATCTACAGATTCAATACGATCCATATCAAACTACCGGAAATTTTCACAGACCTAGAAAAGACAATACTGAAATTCATATGGAAGCAAAAATGAACCCAAATAGCTAAAGTGATCCTTAGCAAAAATAACAAATCTGGAGGCATCACACTCCCAGACTTCAAACTTTACTACAAGCCTACAGTAACCAAGATAGCATGGTACTGGTACAAAAATAGATGCACAGACCAATGGAACAAAACAGAGAATACAGAAATAAAACCAAAGGCCTTCAACCAACTCATCTTCAATAAAGCTCACAAAAATAAACAATGGGGAAAGGAAACTACATTTAGCAGTTGGTGGTGGAAAAACTGGCTAAGCACATGCAGAGGAATAAAACTGGACCCATAGCAATCACCGTATACGAAATTTAACACAAAACGGACCAAGGACTTAAATGTGAAACCTCGAACTATAAGAATCTTAGAAGAAAACTTATAAACACTCTCCTGGCCATTGGTCTAGGCAATGAACTCATGGCCAAGTCCTCAAAAGGAAATGTAGCAAAATCTAAAATTGACAGGTGGGACCGTATCAAGCTAGAAAGTTTTTGCACAGCAAAAGAGACCATCAAGAGAGTAAAGAGACGTCCCACAGAATGGGAAAAAAATACTTGCCAGCTAGGCACCCAACAAATGCTTAACATTCAGGTTCTATAAGGAGCTCAAACAAATTGACAGGGAAAAAAAATAATAACCCCATTAACAATTGGGCAAAAACCATGAATATACGTTTCTCAAAGGAAGTCATATAAGCAGCCAACAAACATGAACAAATGCTCAGCTTCACTTATCATCAGAGAAATGCAAATCAAAACTACAATGAAATACAACCAGGATGGCTACCATCAAAATGTCAAAAAACAACAGGTGTTGGCTAGGCTATTAGAGAAAAGGAAAAGTTTCTACGCTGCTGGTAGGAATGTAAGCTAGTTTGATCTTAGTGGAAAGCAGTATGGTGATTTCTCAGTGAACTAAAAATTGAGCTACCATTTGACCCAGCAGTCCCAGATTTGGGAATATACCCAGAGGAACATAAATTGCTCTACCAAAAAGACACCTGCATGTGCATGTTTATTGTAGCACTAGTCACAATAGCAAAAACAGGGACCCAACACAAATGCCCATCAAAAGTGGACTAGGTAAAGAAAATATGACACACATACATGATGGAATTACTACACAACCATAAATAAGAACAAAATCATGTTTTTTTAGCAACATGGAAGCAGATGGAGACCTTCATTCTAAGTGAACTAGCACAGAAACAAAAAAACTGAATACTATATGTTCTCACTCATAAGTGGGCACAAAACATTGTGCATGTGGGAATAAAGATGGGAACAACAGATGCTGGGCACTGCTAAAGGAGAGAGGGCAGGGGAATAAAAGATACACAACCACTCATTTGGTACCATGTCCACTACTGGGCGGGGAGAGGGCTTGCTAGAAGCCCAAACCTTGCCTCCATGCAATTTTTTTATATGGCAAATCCTCACAAATACCCCACGACTCTAAAATAAATTTTTTTAAATAGTCAAATGTAGACTAGTTAAAACTGCTGTGACTAGTGGTACTAGTACAGAATATCCTGGTAACATGGGCCAATGTGAATTACAAGGATAGGTTCTTATCCACATGCTTATACAACAGGTTATATTTGTCAACATATTATTATTCTTGTGATTATATATGATGTCTGAAGACATGATGTGTGATTGTTTTATGTGCATTCCCCCACTCAGTTCCCTTTTTAAAGAATGCCTATGGGTTGTTATTAATATCTTCTGATTTTGCCTGTTGCTATGGCCTTTACCAGGAAGTTCTTTTTTTTTTTTAGATAAGAAAATGTAGTTTATTTAGAAAGTAAATTGGAGAGAGAGAGAGAGAGAGAGAGAAAGAGAGAGAGAGAGAGAGAGAGAGTGAGAGAGGAGAGAGAGAGAGAGAGAGAGAGAGAGAGAGAGAGAGAGAGAGAGAGAGGAGATTCACCTCCCCAAGGTAGGGAAGGGGGTCAGAGCTTAAAACATGGCCACTCCATAGCTTAGCAAGGCAATGGCGGCGATGGTCTGGCAATGGCCACCAGGAAGTTCTTACGACAAAACTACCTCAAGTGGTGAGCAGGGTGGGCAGATGTGATAGGTGTTGACCTGTCATAATGAAATAATGACATTTATATCCTTCCTGAATAATAGGTGACTGATATCACACTGCTTTAAGTATGGAAAAGAAGGTTCAAGACATCATGATATTGCTGAAGCAGAATAGCTGGGCTATGAAGACAATAACAATGATTGATTTCAGTTTTAAAAATGATGATCCTTTGTTAAATCCATGGGACATTTACTAAGATACTAACCTAGATAAAAAACAAACTGTAATATCAATAAATTGGCATAGAATGGATCAAGTGAAACTTTGAAGAGAAATTTGGAAACAGGTGCCAAGCAGACGAGGTAATTGAATCAAAAACAGCTGCATACCAACATGACACGAGACTCTTCTATGTAACTAGAAATTAATCTATAGGCTGCACTAGATTACTATCTGAAGATGATACAACCTTCATCACTGAACATTCAACATTCATGTAGTGATGGGCACAGCACTTCAAAACAATACACAATCAGACATCCAGTCTGCCCTTCTTATTTTCATAACATGTTCTCATTATGAGGTGAGTATAGGACATTGTATCTATCGTACCTATTATGTAGGCAAAGAATCATCATTGGTAGAGTAGCTAATGCTAATAGAACCCTTCCAAAACACACACACACACGCACACACACACACACACACACACACACACACACACACACAAAAGCAGCAGCCCCTAACTCATCAAATGATTGCTTCAGTTATTTAACCACTCATGGAAGAAGAAATAGTACATAGATAAATTTCAATGGTGTTTCTATTATAAAAACTCAAGAGGGGTAGCAAACACTGCAGTAACCACTGAGGTATGTTATTTGTGTATTATAGATGTGATAGTAGTACAATTCACATAGGTCAATTACCCTCAACTTAATATAGCTTTCATGCATATCATGGATAAAAAATAATATAAAAGAGATCCACAAAGATTTTGTGCAGACAAGGAACTCTGATGAATGTGCTACCTAAATAGCAATTTAAATAATTGTCTAAAAGGCTTTGTATATTTAAAATATTAAAGTTTTTCTTAAAATTTGAGAATGTAAAGATTATATAAATCACCTCTATCCTGTGTGACTGGTCATCAAGATATTAACATAATGCAAAAATTATTTTAAAAAAAGGTGGGCACAGTGAGTAGACAGCTTGCTTAAATAATTAAGTGGCTCATTAATATTCATTGTTCATTATCTATTTTGACTCTGAGTTAAACATTTTCCAAGCTTTAAAGTGGTAGTGCAGTATGTATTTTGTAAACAATTATCTTCCATATCACTTGTCTTCAAAATGTTTAGTTTATGGTATTCTTTTGCCTTTACATGGGAACACTGACCTACAGTATATCAATGAGTAGGAAAATCACACATCTCTTTACACATTCTAAGATGCATTAAAAGAATTTACATCTGCAAGAAATTCTGTATCACAGAGTAAACCATAAAAACTGTGATACTTAGCTTGAAGAACAACTGGATTTGGGCATGTGTATTTGGAACAAAAGCTTGTAGTTTTAAATAATAAACCCTAACTAAACAGAAACTTTTTGAAGAACTCCTATAACAAATACTTAGTTAATACAAAGAAGATAGCCTTCATTTGATTCACTTTAATAGTGATACACAGTTTTTCACTTGTATTATCTCACTGGATCTCCACAGTAATCATGGAAATTCGGTAGAAGAGAGGACATTACCCATCTGTTAGAGATGAAGTAACTCAAGATTTGTGAGTCACTTCTGTGCCTGAGGTCAGATATAGTAGTGAGGCTGAGACTGTACCCCAGATCTCCTGAAACAACATATGCAAAGTGTCTTGTGTGGCTCCTGATCCTCTGTATGGACTGGATGAAAGATACCTCCCTTTCCCCCTAACTAGCTCTGCACTCTTTTCCACTCCAAGACAGTGCCCAGTCTGATAGCAATAGATTTAATTAATACACAAACTAATTGTAGAGGAAACCTAAATGATACAAAAATAAAGAAAACACAATAAGCCCTTTAGTCACAATATCTGCTGTAGATAAAAGGATTTCAGAGATTTTCTGTGATATAAATTATTTGTATTTTTGCAATAACAAGTTTCCATTTTTGGAATGCTTTAGTAACCCATAAGAAGTAAAAGTAACTTCTGGCCAGGCTCGGTGGCTCAGCCTGTAATCTCAGCACTTTGGGAGGCTGAGGCGAGTGTATTGCCTAAGCCTGTGGGTTCGAGACCCACCGGGGCAACTTGGCGAGACCTCGTCTCCATAATAAATCAAAAATTAGCTGAGCGTGGTAGCATGCGCCTGTGGTTCCAGTTACTCGGAAGGCTGAGGCCAAAGGATCGCCGGAGCCCAGCAGATTGAGGCTGCGGTGGTTGGGAGTGTGCCACGGCACTCCAGCCTGGGTGACAGAGTGAGACTCCAACTCCAAAAAAAAAAAAAGTAACTCCTTAAGTGGTACAGGTTGAGCATCCTTAGTCAAAAAATCTAATACCCAAAATACTACCAAATTCAAGACTGTTTGAATACTGGCATGATGTCACATGGGTGACTGAGACAGTGACACCTTTGTTTTCTGATGGTTCAACGTACATAGCTTTGTTTCATGCACAAAATTATTTAAAATATTGTATAAAATTACCTCAGGCTATGTGTCAAAGGTATATATATGAAATATAAATGAATTTAATGTTCACACTGGGGTCCTATCCCAAGCTATCTCATTATGTATATGCAAATATTCCAAAATTCAAAATCCGAAACAGTTTTGGTACCAAGAATTTCAACCTATATATCACTAGAGAAAATGCTTCCTGAGGAAACTATCACATGAAGGTACACATCTCTGTCAGCCAATACAGCCATAAATAAAAATGTTAATGAGGTAAAATTGGTCATGATGAGGACAAAACAATATCAAGAAATTGAAAAGTTCTTGTTAAGCTTAATTCATTTTGACATATTTTGAAAAAAAAAACCCAACAGCATCGTAGCAAATCTTATTAATTAAACCAGAAATCCATTACCATTTTTTGCTTGTGTTTTAATTTGTACATCTTTATTCTTAATTTAAGGATAACTATAAATAAAACATGAAAATCAGTGCATTTTCTTGCTCTGCAATAATATGTGTCCTAATCTACATAATACCTCATCTGCCCTCATATTTTGTTTATACTCTAGTACATAACATTCAGGTTTGATGACCTGGGCAATAGGACTTTCCTTACAAAACATACTCATAAATCTGAAATTGGTCAATCAGCTGTTCAGGGAGAAAATTAATAAACTAGTTTTTTAGCAAAAGATTCAAAACATACTTTGAGAAATTTAAAACTGCCAACATTTCCCTCCTGGATGGTCAGATTTTATACTCCCTCCGTCTGACTTTACTTATCCTCTGAAAGCTGATTGGTCCTTGCCAAGTACATTTTGAAAGTATGGATAATAAGCTATAATTCAGTAAAGAGCTTCTCTAGGTTATATAAGAATTATAATCACTGTATTTAAAATCTGAATCATATGCAAAAAAGTAAACTATAGCAAGGCTGAAATCCCTCACTTCTACAAAAACTTAAATTTTTATTCTTTATGCGTATCCATTTTGATAAGCGGGTGTTGGTGGAGTAAGCTTTAGACTTGGCTTAGTTCTACAAACACAAAATCTTAAGACATTTTGTCTTCAAGACGTTCTGTCTTTAAAACTCTCTATCTTTAAGACATTCTGTCTTAAAAAACAAAATGTACCACTTCCATGCTATTTTTAATTCTACTCATTTCATGGCACATTATTTAAAAAAAAACATAGAAATTAACACATTTAAATTATGTGCATTCAGATGGGACTCACCTTTAGAGAATCAAAACAGGCCACCACACGACCATTTTCCACATGGCAAAATCTTGGTGGATGGGCAAACTTGCAATCTGCATCAGCTCGAGAGCAAGTTCCTCTCTGAAATTCTCTACAGACTTCTAAAGTCAGCCACTTGGTATCACGAATCAGGGCAACATTGACAGCCGTCATATTGAAAGTAAAATTATAATCAAGCTCACTCTCTTTAGGACAATATTACTGCAGATTGTTAAAGGACTAAAAATGAATTCAAGCTAAATGTGAAGAGATAACAGGTTGCTTTGGTGAATTGTCTATTTGCTAGCACTTAGGTTTTCATTTAAGTCAAATCCAATCCAAGCAAAAAGCCAATCATAAAATAAAAATTGTATCAGAATAACTAAAAATCAAATTAGAGACCAACTCCTAAGAAGGCAACTTTAAAGGTTAAGATGTTGGATGTTTTATTTTGTTCCTTTGCTGAATTTACTTCAAATACTGGCAGACTTTCAAAAGAATTCTGTGCTCTCCAGTTGATGTTTTCAATTATTCTTGCAAAAAGCATATGCTGCTGGCAGCCCTTCAATTTGTGGAATGGTCTCAGATCAGGGGGAAAAAAGTTTTTCTCCCTATTTATTAGCTTTAAAGAGTAAGATTGGGAAGGATGTTAAAACCTAAAAAAAAAGTTTTTGTTGCAAAATCAAGGGGAGGGAAAATGACTAAGAACACTGAGAATCACAGAAAAAAGAAATGGACAAGTTGCTGACAGTAAACTACAAGCACACCAGGTTGTGTGGGGGAGGAGGCGAGGAGAGGGCAGGGAAGGGTGTGGTGGGAAAGGGGTTTATAAAGAGACAGTTCTAGAGTAGAATCCAAGCAGCAGAGTTTTCAGAAAAGGCACTTTTCAGAACCTGCAAGAAAAAAATAAATAAAATTAGCTAAAATAATACAATGCTTCCGTTTCCAACTCTAGATTTGGAAAGAAGTAACCATATCCTATTTAAAACAGGAAGCATCTAGATACTGACAGTGCAACATAGTACAGTCAGCTATTGTCAATGAAAAGGGCATTTCCCAGTGTAAAACTGTGTATGTATAGTAAAAGGAAGCAACTGCTTCGATTTGCTGTTGTAGTACAAGACTGGGTAACAACCTCATATGGTTGGGAATGAACATGTAAAATATGCTTCTGAGAATAAAAAATTTTCATTTAAAAAGATACTGGATTTTTTCTGTGTGGGCTCTCATAGTCTCTATGAAGAGAAATCAGAACAACTCAGAAGGATGTTTCAGCATACAAATCACCATTTGTGAATGTGAACCACCGTTCAGTAATATATTAAATATTGTGCAGCTTAAAGATTTGCAGTTTAACTTAGTGTCGACCAGAACAATTTTGAGCAACTCAGCTGAGAAGATACATGAAAGGTTAATTCACTGGCATTAAGTCATGAACACATACCGAAATAACACTAAAGCAAAAGTGAGCTGAGTATTACAAAAATCAACTAATTGTTCACTTCATCAAAAATTAAAATTCTTTAAAAATATTTCATTTAATTTTTGAACAATATTTTCAATCATCTCATAGAATCTGAATTTTCTGTTTGTCTTTTTCATACTCCAGATGAAATATACTATCACTTGATTTTTCAAATATTGAGAAATTAAGTTACCAGAAAATTCAAGCAAGCTTATCTATTCAAGAGCAAAACATGTTCTTCTCTGAATGATTCTTCATGGAAAACTTTCTGAAACATATTATATAAAAATAAATGCATAAATAAATAAAACGTATTATATGCAGCTTTGCCTTCTTAAAAAATATTGAACATAATTTGGCCTCTAGGTAAAGACTTGGGATCATTAATGTATTGGGAAGTGTTATAGTTGTGTTCCTTCAGTGGCACTGTTAATTGTCACATCCACGGTCATTTCTCTTACTGCCACAATATCTTCCACAGCGCATTTTCCAGTTCTCCTTTGAAAAACCTAATAGCCAATCATGAATGTTGAATAAGAGTTAATTACCCACTGAAGGACAGGTCTAAGCGACAAGATGCAGGGCTTTCCTGTAGAAATTCTATGACTGCTCTTACTGCTTTGGGAGCCCTTTGCATCAAGTTACATGCAGGACTATGTTCTAGAAGGTTAAGTTTGCAGGCAAATGATCTCTAGAAAAATATTATGTAAAATAATAACCTGACAGTGGAAATGAAAATCAAAACCACTATGGGATAACTACTTAACACCCACTAGGATAACTATAACAAAAAAGACAGAAATTGGAACCCTCATACATTGTGGGTGGGAATGTAAAATAGTGCAGTTGCCGTGGCAAACAGTCTGACAGTTCCTCAAAATGTTAAACAGAGTTACCATATGACCTAACACTTCCACACCTCGGTATATACCCCAAATAATTGAAAACAGGGGTTAAAACTTCTTGTACAGGAATGTTGACTGCAGTATTATTCACAATAGCCAAAAGGTGGAAACAACTCAAGGGTCATCAATAGATGAATGGATAAGCAAAATGTGATATATCTACACAACGGACTGCTATTTGACCATAAATAAGAATGAAGTAGTGATACATGCTACCATCATGGATGAACCCTGAAAACATTGTGTTAAGCAAAAGAATCCAGTCGCAAAAGGCCACATATCTTATGATTACATTTATATGAAAAGCCCAGAGTAGCCAAATCCACAGAAATGGAATGTAGATTAGTGATTGCCAAGGGTTAGGAGGAGGGGAGAAAGTGGAATGACTGCTTAATGGTTATGGGGTCTCCTTTGGGGATAATGAAAATGTTCCGGAATTAGATAGTGGTGATGGTTGCACAATTTAAAAAAATATGCTATAACCCATTCACTGAATCATATACTTTAAATGGATGAATTAGATAGTACATGAATTACATCTTAATAAAGCTGTCTTTTTTTTTTTAGTCTTAAGAGACACGACAACCAAAGAAAAGCGTGATGAATGATGGGATTAGCTATCTCAAGATTTCTGAGGTTCTCCTTAGACACAGACTTTTCTCAGTAGTGTTACTAAGTTGACTATCAAGAGTAAATCAGTTCTATACTGTAACTGACAATAGTATTATGAAAAGTACTCTGAAAGAGTATGTTCAGGTAGTTTGTACATTTATATTCAAAGACTTATTCCAACTTAATCCTACAACTAAATTATACAGGCCACCTGAACATATTTGAAACAAAAAAGAAAAATAACAAAAGAAAAGGAGTGTGTGTGTGTGTGTGTGTGTGAGAGAGAGAGAGAGAGAGAGAGAGAGATTCTCAAAACATAAACAGTGAGAGTCTGGAGAAAAATTTTCTTACAAAGGTCTGTCAAGTATAGAAACAGATAATAAATAATAAATTTGAATTTTAAACTTTTACAAATGAAAAATGCAAACAGGAATTGGCCTCTGGCCTTTTTATGTGAGATTATAGATGGGGGAAGAAGGAATTTTCTTTTTCTTTTTTTTTTTTTTTGGCCTGTAACCTCTGATGGGACCATGGCCAATTCCCCAAAGCTGTTCTAGCTAGCACATGTCTTCCTTCAAACTGAAACTATTTGGGGAGCTGGTTCAGAAGAATCTAGGTGCAACAACTCAAGGGGGCTAGCACAAGGATAGGAAGAAGTTCTCTCATGCAGCGCTGCTTGTCAGGAGAGATGCCAGTCTTCCCTGTGTTCTTAAGAAGATTAACTTTGTTTGGGGCATAATACAGCTTTATCTTTAGTACCTTAGACCTGAGTCATAGGAGTACATTTTTGCTTCTTATGATTTATAGTCCCCTAAATTAGACCAGGAAAATTCACCATTTCTTAGTGCATTTGTACTTTATTGTACTTGCAGTTTACAAGTGCTTATATTTCGTTGATCTTTGGATCTCTTAAAAATACACCAAAGCATGAGTGAAAACCTGAAAATGTAGATGACTACAAGAGCTTATAAAGGTTAAATTACTTATTTGAAGTTACAAAGCCTGAAGTGGTAGAACCATAACTCTAGGCAATATCGTGTAATTCCAAATTTCATGCAGAGATCCTGGCAGAGATATGTCATAGAGATCACTTATCTCCCTTTGCAATCGTAAACAAGGAAAGCCAGTCGTTTTTGTGAAGTACTTATGGTTCCTTCTCAAAATTACATTCATGCCTGATGTTTCACCATTTTCATAATCTCCCTGAGTTGTGCTGGGCCAACATTTATCTAGCATCTACTATGTGCCAGGCACTGTTCAAGATGCTGAACAAGATTGATAAGGTCTCTGCTCTTGTGGAACTTCCTGTACACATTTAAATAGAGAAGTAACCTAGGGGCACAGAGAAGTGAAATGATTATTAGAGCTTCTGAAAAGCTGGAAGCAGACACTATATATTCTGACTTCAACACAAATCTTTAATTCATCATGAATGATACACCAAGCTCCATGACTTAAAAATACTCTTAAACACACACTCAAACACTACTGCACAGAAGTTAGTCATTCAGAGATATACCTTGAAATCACTCCTACTAAGTCTGTTGCTCTCTAGACTCCTCTTGGAGAGAGTACTACTGTTCTCACCTTACAGACGGGGAAACGGAGGTGGAGAAATTGTAGGTAATTTAACTTGCACAACTTTATGAAGCTAGTAGGAGATGAAGCCATAATTCAAACTCAGGGAGTCTGACTCCAGAGCCCCTGCCCTGGTAACCATGCCACAATACTGTGTTACTCTTACGGTATGTATCACATTCTTCCTCATTCTAGCTGACTGGGCTTACTTTTCTCCTTTTTTTTGACTGTAAACTCCGTGAGCGTAGAGGTCATGTTTTACTCAGCTTTCCCAGCTCTCTCTTGTCATTGGAGGTTAGAATGCTACGGCATTCCCCAGAATTTTTATTTTGAAAGCTATAAAGATTAACTGGTAACTTAGCATTAACCCTTCTGTTGTATAATGCTAGAAAGGAGTTTTGTCAGTTGAGCACTTTATAGGCTGGCTGAGTTTTGGTCATCTCTGTCAGTTTTAAAGCAATTGGACCTGAAAAGTTGAGTATTTTCTCACCATTCTAGCCTTCAAATTGGGATGAAAAGACCTAGGATTTTTGATACATAGCATTCAATTTCCATAAATAATGATCTATTCCTGTTCATTTGATAGCAGCAAGATCTTATAAAAATATGGGATACTCAAATGATTATGTTTATATCTTTGGATAGTAGGTTAATTTTTGCCCAACTATGGGTGTAACGAAACTGAACTGGTGCTAGGAGTGAGGGCAGGGGACATTCCACTCTGAACCATAGAATAAATTTTCCCTAAGCATTCTTCCTTAGAAATATAATGATTGATTTTTACTTTTAATTGATATTCATCTATAAACATCTTAGAAGATACAACATAAGGAAAATGTAAACTCTATTTTAAAATGACATGCATACTAGAGTCACTATTAAGTAATGTTTTGAAGAAAAGTACTCTAGATTCTTCTTTTTTGAGGATTCACATCTTTTCTCATGGATGTTATCTCGAAGGGAAAACAAAGAAGAACGAAATGTGTTCTGCTGATCTCGTGGAAATAGTAACTTGTTCCAGAGTGATTTGCAAGGCCACTGCCGGCAGCTACCTTTGCCTTACTTTTCCTATACTTTTCTTGTCTCCTCCTTTTCTTTTACCTTCCCTCCATAAACCAACCCATTACATGAAACACTGCCAATGCCTTGTCCAGAAGATCACAAAGATATAATTGGGCACCTAAAGCAATCACTGAAGAGGTCTTCCTTTAAATGTATTTATTAGCCTCCTGAATAAACAGCAAAAACAATGTTTTCTTTCTTTCCATTTTAAACTGTCCTTACATCTGCATTACCTCTGAAATTCTTTTTTTTTTTTTTTTTTTTTGAGTTGGAGTTTCACTGCCTAGACTGGAGTGCAGTGGCCGCTCCCGGCCACCGCAGCCTCGACCTGCTGGGCTCCGGTGATCCTTCCGCCTCAGTCTTCCAAGTAGCTGGAACTACAGGCGCACGCTACCATGCCCAGCTGATTTTTTGATTTATCGTAGAGATGAGGTCTCACCAAGTTGCCCAGGCGGGTCTCGAACCCGCGGGCTCAGGCAATCCACTCACCTCAGCCTCCCAAAGGCGCGGGATTACAGGCTGAGCCACTGAGCCTGGCTCCTCTGAATTTCTTGTAGACATTTGTTTTGGCTCTAAAAATATATGACACACCTGCCATACACTGCTTGAATTGGCAGGCTGACAAGATTTAAAAGCCTTCAAGTTTTAAAATTTGCTTCAAGTTCTATTTTCCTCATGTGTTTTGGTGAGTGGTCCACCACAACACGTACTTTAAGGCATACAAGAAATGCTCAGCGCTGCAGACGGAAACCATGATTTCATAGTCATCTTATAGAAAACCAAGTCTTCTTGGATAAAAATGATCATAAAAATAGGGATATTTTGCCTATGTGCAGAACTTTTTCATTAAGGGTTTTTTAAAAAGCTTCAATGCATTTTTGTTTTCAAAATACTCCCAGGATAATAAATTTCATATTCAAAAGCAGGTAAGTCAAGTTATTCTATTTCATAAAGCAATTAAACAACCCACCTCAGTTCATATGTATCATCACAGATGAAAAAAAAGGTACTACAAGGTCTCTTTTCAAAATAGTTTTAGGAATGGATGTTACTGGTATTTTTGTCAAAGGAGTTCATCTTTTTTTAAGGTGTATCTTTTTTAATAATATAAGAACTTGCTAATAAATGCCATTTTAATATTTAAAACGAACACAATTCGTTTCACAGTAAAGCAAACAAAAACCTGGATTCTAAACATCATCATTATTAACTAATACTATTTAAGTGTTTGATTATGGGCACGGGACAGAAATCCCAATGCTATTAAAAGGTCTTCGTCTCCAACAACTGGATTTAAACTTGAAGACAACAGCAACTTAACATATTTGGAAATTACTATCCTATAATGCTCAAGCATTTGAGATAAATGAAATACAAAATGAGTCGCAAGACTCATTTAATATATGCAGAGTGATTTTGTTGATAATGCATTCACCAAATTATTTACTATGACCCAGGCCCTGTTCTAGATGCTGAGGAAACAAAGTTGAACAAGGCAAGATCCTTGTCCTTTGACTTGTACATTCAAGTGGTGGCTTGTACATTTAGGTCGGTGAGAATGAAGGAGAGGGGCAGAAAATAAACAAAGAAACATAACCATTGTTCATTTTATCCATTCAACAAGTATTAGTTATCAAGGTAAAGGAGACCTTTAAAAATGTTCATGTGGGAAAATATCAATCAAATATATTTTGTACACCAACTATTTGCACAGGCCTGCGTCACATGCTTCTTGGTAATTAGAAAAACTTTAAGGCACTGCATCCACACCCATGAAGTCCCTAATTTAGTTGGAGAGGTAAGAACAGCATATATGAAATATAAGCAAACAACACAGACAATCAAGAGCAAAATTTGGTAATGTTAACAAGTGTGATGAGAGTTCTGAGAAGAGAATATCACTAAGGCCTAGAGTAGTCAAGGGAGTTTTCAAGGAGAAGAAAAGGGGAACTGGGTCATAAAGAATGAGAAGGACGTAGGTGGGAGTGGAGGGCAGAGAGCATTCCTGGAAAGAGGAACAGCAAGACTAAGGGCTGGAAGATCCAACTGGGCATAGGCATGTGTAGGATGATGAGCGTACGTGGGCTGGTTAGGATGGCAGGTTTATCCTGGGGAAAAGAAATAACATGTGGGTGGCTTCTGATGAACCTGGAAAGTAACCCAAGGAGGGCATATTTACTATAGAAATAGGAGCCTCTCTCAAAGACTTTAATCAGTGTAGAAATTGAGTGGCCATAAATGTAGAATGTTAACAATGATCTGCCCTTGGAAAATTGTTTTATTTAAGGAGCCCACAACACACAATCAGAGTAAAGTTCACATATCCAGTATACTCTGGAAGAACTAAAGATGAAGGGAAAGTGGACAAAGGTCAGAGTATTTCGCTCTACTTTACAGGCCCCATGAGCCAGGAAAGACAGTGATTCAAGCCTGGGCATAAAAAGCAGATTGAGAAACAAACTGAAAGTGAAGCTTCTTGTTTGCATTCTGCTAACTATCCATTTATCAATGACTCCAGTTATTAAGGACGCATAACAGCATTCTTATTTTCTGAATTAACTGAAATACTTTTCAATCTTAACAATATAATACTAATTCCTTTAAAAATTTATTTTAAATTTCAATTAGGAATTGTTTTCCAGTTAGATTTTGCTAGAGAATAAGCTCATGCCTGGAGCTAAATGTAGACAATAACTTTTTGGCTATAATGGCATCCTGTAAATTCCTGCTATAGGGCTTTAACCAGCACCCCAGTGGTTTGAAAGAGCTCATGCTTCTCCCAAAGTACATATTGAATTAAATAGAATTGAATTTTCGGGGCCAATGTACTCACTGATAAGATTTGTTTGAACACGCACTGTTCACTTACCCCATACCAACACACACGCACGCATACATACACACACGTACATACACACACATTGCAAAATAACAATCAAATGCTATCACTAAATGTTTATTCACCCTTTAAATACTTATAAACAGCCCAAGTAATTCTCTAGTCAAATGTGGATCACATAAAGATGACTATTTATGAAAGAGGTAAACTAAGTTAGCATCTATGTGATTTAATAGCATAAAGGAGTCATCACTGTTTCTAGAAGGCATCTAGTAAGGGCTTCCTCGCCTGAATTCATCACTAGCATTATAGCCAATAAATTCAGATTCCCCATCTCAAGACTAAGTACCCACTCTTTATTAGGAACACTTATAAAACTAGTGAAATGACAGAGAAAAAAGCTTTGTGATTGAAAATGTTGGGAGAGTCGCAAATGTACTCTGATGTCAAAGACTAATGTCAAACATGCTAGTAGATTTAAAGGGGATTTTCTGAAAAATAGCATTTTCTAGGACAGTGTATATAAGTGCTCCCTTTATGTCTGAAGCTTCTGTTTCTAGAAGCATTATTTCACATTCATATCACATATATGACTGAAATATATATCTATAAACCAATTGCTTAGAGTTCACTGGAGAGCTAGATGCTTTAGTAATGAGTTAAGAGTGAAATGTTGGGGGCACAGACAGAACAGAATCTTAAGTTCTACATTTCCCAATCATCACACGGGCCTGAGAGTATCCTTCTTTAAAGGCTTCTAAAATCAGAATTTAATTTTTCTCTTGATATTATAAAGTGATTTATGCTGGACCGGAAATTACAGGCCTTTATTTATAAAAAAAAATTGGAACAGTTAAAATATCTTTTAACTGAATTTTGGACAAGTAGTCAATGGTCTTGTTAACACTAAAGAAGGGTGTGTAAATATAATATAGTCATTATAAAGTCATCTTCCTGGCCCAGAGAGAATAGTTCTCTTCTATCTTCCAAGGTCAATCTCAACGAATCTTAAAGGAAAGATTTTTTTTTAACAAACCCTGCCTGGGGACGGGGAGACATTCCTTATCAACAAGGGTGCCTGAACGATGCATATTTGTATACCTAACCCTTAACTGTATCCCACAATTTTAAAACAAAAAATATGTTTTAAAAAAAGTCCAAAGTACAGTAAAGCTGCAAAGAAGATTTTAATTGTACTATGAGATTGGAAAGCAACACCTTAACCCCATAATGTACTACTCATCTTCAATAAGAACAATTCTGTGAAATCTATTTCAATTCTAGTTTGCCCCAATAAATGAGAGCATAACTTATGTGCCTACTTTTGCAAGACATGTAATTTAAATTCAGATTTTAGGTATTAAAAAAAGGAGTGTGGACAATCAAGTATACATTAAATCTGAAAATACTCCAAATACTCTAAATGAGTTGGCAACGGAGTTATCAAAGCAGTGAGGGACAAAGCAACCTATTGATTACTTCAACCTTGAACGGAGGCCCAGAAAAGTTCATTGACTTGGCTAAAATGCCTGAAATTTTTAGTGTACACATGAAGAGCTCATGCTCTAATTTCATCATACCTGATATCTTGGCAATTCGTGATCAGAATAGGTAGGCAGTGTCCAAAAAATTTAACCCAGTTTTCCTGGTTCATTTAGTTTCCTTCATTGACAGCTCATATTTATATTGGAGCTTAATTCCTGGCTACAGAGGCATTTTTGCACTACTAAGAACCAGAAAAGCACTCTCTTCAGCTTTAAATCCCTGGGGAAAACAATCCCTTACTTCTGAGGTTATAAGGATTCATTCACCTGTGGGGATCTGTGTCTTCCATTAATTCCAATGCAACTGCCTTGACGCCATCTTTCAGTTTCAGAGAATACCACCCTCTTTGCATACATGGCTTTGTACCAACTGCCGCTCTACTGTAGGTTGACCAAACGTTGGACTCTGTTTTTTTTTTTTTTTTAAATCATGCTCTGTCTGATCCTCTCGATTTTCTAAAGGCTGTTAGAATTAGATTCAGTTAGTTATTTAAGACCAAGGGACTCTCTTGGCCAGAGCTTGTTACAAAACTTGTAAGATCTGACGCATTTCTTCTGACAAATACTTGTTTTTGTCCTCTGTTTTTCCTGTTTCTACCTCTGAGAGCCCATTTCTCCTATTATCCTCTGGTCAGGATAAACAGACTACATGCAAAATATTATTTATGTTAATTTCTAATCAACTAGGATACTGGAAATTTTACTAAGAATTCCAAGAGTATGTTTAGGGCCCACAAAATAACCACAAGAATACAATAAGGAAGATAAATTTGCTTTGCTAAGCATATTGTATGATGTATTTTAAAGCCAATATATTGGTTTTTAACTAATAAGTATTTAATAATAGTTAACATTTATGGAGTTCTTATTCTGTGCCAGACACTATGCTGGACATTTTATATTAATTATCTCATTCAGTCATTCCCAATACCCTATGAGGTCCACGCTATTAAGGAACAATGTTAAAGTCTCATTTATAAACAAAATCTCTCTCTCACAAATTTCATTTCTAGACTTGTCACCAAATAGTTGTACTGCATTTTCAGTATTTAAAATTCTCAGAAATCATAATAGAGTCATCAATACAAATAAAAAAACTTCAAATTCTTGATTTTCTTTCTAGCTTTCTGTAATTGCAATATGAAATCTTACTACTCCCATCCATAGAAGCCAGAGGAGACTGAATTGCTTATAATTTGGGGGATATATCCTTTCATGTATGTCTGGCAAATAAGTTAGAAAATGCTTGACACACTGGGTTTGAAATCACCATTCCAAAGAACATGTGGTCCACAAATCTGGCACCCAGCTGGCAGAAGGGAAGCATAAAAGCCTTTAGACATAGTAAATCCCTCCCCCAATAATAAAATTACCCTACCAAAAAAAAATGGTTATCTATATCAAAGTTTTCAATTTGAGCCAAGATTTAGAAATTATGAAAAAATATGAAGTTATAATTTTACAACGAGGCTGCCAGTGTCTTCAAAATGTCTGTTCTCTCTGTTGCTAACTTGTAAATTTGCTATTTCGAAATCTGGAGTATGCAAACATAAAGAGAAGACAAAGTCAAATATATATATATATATTGCCGCAAAAGAATCTCAGGACAAGATCTGAGTAATAGCCCACAAAAAAGGCAGGGTTTTGAAAATAAAACTCAAGAAAAATGCTGAAATCAAACCAGCAAGAAAGTCTGTACATCAAGGTAAGTACCATCATATATGAAAAGTAAGAAGATACCTATAGATTAAGAATCCTTGCAAAAAACTAACTCAGCTTAAGTGGTCAGGCAAAAAAGGAGGAAGAAGAGGAGGAGGGAAAGTGGGAGTTTAAATAGCAGGTCATAGAGAGCATTTACATTTATATTGAGGTGAAGAGAATATCCATCAAATTAATTGATTAATTCCTATAGTGTAGTTACCATACTGTTTTCATCCTTTTTTTTTTTTTTTTTTTTGAGTCGGAGTCTCACTCTGTCACCCAGGCTGGAGTGCAGTGGCACACTCACAGCCACCACAGCTTCGACCTTCTGGGCTCAGGTGATCCTTCTGCCTCAGCCTTCCAAGTAGCTGGAATCACAGGCATGTGCCACCATGCCTGGCTAATGTGTACATCAATTTAAAGTCATGTGTACACATTATAGCGGTGATGAGAAAACTAAGGTTAACATTATGTCATCTATATCACCAATTACTGAATGACTTAAAAGATTAAACTTGACAGTGATATAATTCTATATATACACAAAGGGAACAAAAATGCCTTGATTCTATTTAAAATAACAGTATAATCCCATAAAAGATCATAAAGGTTCTCAGCAAATACAAATTTCTTCAACTCATGCTGACATAAAACTGGGCTTAAATTTCCAGGATCCTAATATGAATGGTATTATCAATTAAATGTACTACTAGACACTTTGTTCCACTAAAAATACTCAAGTTTCAAGCAACAAAGCAACTTTCACATTAGTAATCACTGAAACAGCACAACTCAGGTTTTCAAGTTTGTGAAAAGTCAAATAAGACTCATTCCAAGGAAAAAGAACTTTGAGAATTCTAGAGTTTGAAGTAATCCTGAAAGATCAACGCTAGCTCATTACTTTTAGGCAGGTACATGAAGACCTCTAAATTATTCAGGGTAGGTGGCTTACATCCAGTTATTAAATGCATATCAATATAGTTATCCATAGTTAACCTTTCGTAAATGTAGTCACTAAATAAATATATATTAAGGACTAACTCAGGATGTCTAGAGCACAAAAATGGCTAAGTCGCAGTCCCTCATATTTATTATTTTCAAAATTTCAAACAAATTTTTCAAAAAAAATCTTAGTGGATTAATACATGATTTTAGGAATCCTCGTGTTATATATCCTTAATTTATTTTAAATGCATGTTTAGGTCCACAAGGTTATTAAAGAATAAGATGAACCATAATATCATTAGAAACTTGTCTTGGTCCATTTTTTGTTGCTATAACAGAATCCCTGATACCGGGTCATTTAATACAAAAAAGTGTTTATTTTGGCTCATGGCAGCCCTTCTGGTGAGCGCCTTGTGCTGCTTCAATTCATGGTGGAAAGTGGAAAGTGGAAGGGCAAGTGAACACATGTGAAAGAGGAGTGGCAAAGGGGCCCACCTACTTCACAACAAACCACTTTCGTGAGAACTGACTTAGTCTTAAGAGAATTGCATTAATCCATTCATGAGGGTGGAGCCTTCATGACCTAAACCTTAAAGACCCCCCAACTCTCAACACCATTACACTAGCCATTAAATTTCAACATTAGTTTTGGTGGAGACAAACCACATCCAAATCATAGCAGAACCCATGCAATCTTTGACCATGTGGCTCAGGCATCTTTCCATTATCTTTTGAGATATAATTCTGTCTCTCCAACAAGCATTCATGTGATTTTCCTACACCTCAAAACTGACTCTCTAAAGAAAGGTTTCCAAAGCCTTAATTACCAAAATATTTTCCTTGTAATGCCTCCTCTTCATCACCCCCTATCATTTCAGCATGTACTACAATATGGCTTTCACTTCCATCATTCTATTAAAACTGTCCTTGGGCCGGGTGTGGTGGCTCAAGCCTGTAATCCCAGCACTTTGGGAGGCTGAGGCAAGGGGAGCGTCTGATCTCAGGGGTTCAAGATCAGCCTGGGCAACACGGCAAGACCTCATCTCTACAATAAATCAAAAACTTAGCCAGGCGTGGTGGCACACGCCTGTAGTTCCAGCTACTTGGAAGGCTGAGGTGGAAGGATTGCCGGAGTCCAGCGGGTCGAGGCTGCGGTGGCCATGAGCGTGCCACTGCACTTCTGTCTGGGTGATCGAGTTAGACTCCAACTCAGAAAAAGAAAGATAAATACTGTCCTAGATTCAATGACTGTATTTAAGAACAACACTAATTTGAATTAAATATGACTTCCCCAAGCACAATATTTGGTACAACTAGGTTGTCAATAAATACTAGTTGAATTGAATATAATATAAATATTAAAGGTGGTATGTACATCACATAGTAGTTACTCATGAAACAAAACTTCAAATTGTCAGTTGTATACACAAGTAGGGATCTGTATATTTACAAAACTATTTTTTTCTTTCATTTGTTTCCCAAATATTTAAGTACTATGTACAAGTCATTGAACATGTTTCTTGTTTGTATAAATTTTAATAGTCTAACAAGCTATAATTTCCATGCTCACACTTAATAAACCTGTTTATAAAAAGAGGAGTACAACATAAATTTACATTTCAAAGATATATTTTAAGGTCTCATAGAATTATGGAATGTGCTTCCTTAGAAAGGGAGAAATACTACTCAATCTTCTAGAGCCAGCTTCTGAATTTCATCAAGCAAAAGAATTCAATGTGTGCTTAAAACACTGTTCAAGCCGGGCTTGGTGGCTCAGCCTGTAATCCCGTGCCTTTGGGAGGCTGAGGTGAGTGGATTGCCTGAGCCCGCGGGTTTGAGACCCGCCTGGGCAAGCGAGACCTCATCTCTACAATAAATCAAAAAATTAGCCGGGCGTGGTAGCGCGCGCCTGTAGTTCCAGCTAC